>JAAAKQ030220673.1:0-11467 GCA_010016005.3 Zanna intricata | reverse complement strand
CCCTTCCTGTTGATGAACTAAAAAACGGAAATGCATTTAGAGTTAGTAATAGAACAGTTAGGCTATTAAAATTAGGCTCATTCATCCTCTGAAGTAATACCTTACGGTAGTTCCGGAGGGTAAACAAAAAAAGAGAGGAGAGGCTATTAAAGTTATTAGTAGAACGTTTACAAAGAAAAGAAAACACATGAATTCGAACACTTCGTTTTGAAAATGAGAAAAAATCGGATACTTGATTTTTTTTTTTTATAAACAGCAGTTATGTAATAGAATAATTTTTATTATGAAGAGATGGATTTTTATCTGCTCATAGATGAAATTAGAAGAAAAAATTTATTTAATAAGCCTTTTATACACATTTTACAAACATGTATGAACTAAGGTACCTTCTAGTAAAAGGTTAAATTCTTCAGTGGAAATCTGACAACTCAGTTTAAAAGTAATTCGAGTTATTAGACTAAAATTTGTTGTTAAACCAGCACTTAATTCCATCATCATGACGAAAACGATTTTCAATCCTAATTACAGATACAGGCATACGCCGTCCCTCAAAACATTAATATGTAACATTTTTAATTTTTTTTTTCTATTTTAACCGATCGTTTAATAAATTATTATTTATTTTTTTTCTATGTACAGCGTTACTAGTTTGGGAATAGTTCTAAATATTTGTCATGGAGATATGAAATAATTAAAAAGGTTTTCAGTAAATATAAATTTTTTTTATTTAGTATTTATAATTTAGTAAACAAAATATTTTTAATAACATATTGTAATGAATCTTCTTTGAATCTGTACTAATTTTTTTATATTTTTCTTGTCTAACTAAAGAATTGAGAAAAAGTTTTTTTTAGATTAAAAATGAATATCAATAGAAGATGTGTTAAATTTTAAGCTTTGTAAACGACGGAAAGTTTAACTGCATTTTTACCAACTTTCAAGATTAAAATTTTTAAAATATAATATTCATTGTCATGCAAGTCATTTTCGAATTAAATTAATTTATCTCTTTTTGATCCAGAGACATTAAATTAATTTTTATTATTTTTGTAAATACTTTCCTATCATGTACATTATTTTGTTATCATTAACACTGAGACTTCCACCATGTTGAATGAACAGTAAGGGTTAATCCTGTTTTTAAGCTTATTTTTGCTTATTTGAATGAACTTGTAAATTATATAGAGTTGTCGTCTTGTGACTTCATATGATACTGAATAATATAAATTAATCAGATTAACTATTTAAATTTTAAATAAATTATTTTTGCTTCAGTTAGGAATATTTCTGAAAATATTTTACTATTCAAAATTATTACTATAATTGTTTTAAAATTTGTATTACCTTGCATTTACAAGTATCCAGTATCTCGACTTCAATATTAACACCGCTATCAAATGACACCGTGTGACGGTATAGGAAATCTGTTAAACAGAACAAAATTAAAATGGTAATCACAATATTTAATTGTTATAAAATTAAACGTTTTTACAGTATTATTATTGTTATTATATATACTAAATAATAAATAATATACGCTAGGAAAATAACATAGAAGCCCGGACGTAAATAACACGACTTACAACTTATTTTCTTTGAATAATGCGTGTTAATCGTGACATAGAATAAGATGAGATGAGGTGTATTGTGACAAGTTTTACTCTATGCACATAGACAATGAACGGTACATAGCTATGAAATAAAATATGGATATAACCTGCCCATAAATACAACAATACACTAATATAAATACGTGTACTTGTGAGGTTGTGTTTATGTTACAAGTGCACTGCACGGATGTGAAATCAGTATGTTGTAAGCCGTAATGTATTGTATATTCTATTCTGAGAGATAAAATAAAACACTGCTGTATTTACGGCAGTACAAGTATTAAACGGTGCAGCAGCTGTCTGCAACTTTATAGTATAAGGTGTGGGAGTTACGCAAGATAAAAAATTCTAGATTAATTTAAAATACAACGGTAAAGAAATTTTGCGCATCAGTTTTTCAGATAAATTATTGGTTATTTTTTTATCTATAATCTTTTTTATAATTAGGTTTTAAAGGTAATATTTATCTCTAAGGATCTGGAAAGGAACTTAAAACTTGGTTGTTATATTTTTTCCGTCACGTAGTATACAGTGTTTGTGTTGAACGCAACCTAAGCATTGATTAGCCATATTGTTCTGCGACAATTGTAAGAACGCGTAGATAAAAATAGGTTTTAAAAACACTAGGAAATATCCATTTGTACAGCAATAGTATAATCGTTTATCTCGTGATTTTTATTTGCGTCAACAACTTATGGTAACATATTTTTAATGGGTGAAAGAGTTGATCAAAGGTATCATAAACCTGTGTGAGGATAATTATGTCTGATGAAAAAATTAAAAAAAATTACCTTAAATTTAAATGTAAATGTATATATAATAAATATATAATTAAGACTAGTATCCTTGTCATGGCTTCTCTCGCGCTATATGGTTACCTACGTTTCCCGTCGCGGTCAATTTTTGTTGTTTTTCAGTCAAATAACCGGAGGCAGGTACAGCCAATTGCGTCGGATCCTTATAGAAATTGAAATAAAAAAAACCGAAAATGGTTTTTAGATATTTATCTGAAGAGTATTTGTAAACCAAAATTTACAGAAGATTCATTTATAATAGTTGGAAATGGGAAATAAATTTTACTATCATTATTCAAAGTCTTTTTACCTTCCTTTGCCCTTTCAAGGTCGAATTTTGAAAAATCTCGAAATTGGTTTTCAGATATTCACAAGAATATCATCCCGGGTTCGAATCCCGGTCGGGCATGGCATTTTTCACACGCTACAATTCATTCATCTCATCCTCTGAAGATATACTTAACTGTAGTTCCGGAGGTTAAACAAAAAAAAAAAGAAGATATTCACAAGAAAATTACATACATCAAAAAACAAGTTGATATCTTCATTTGTTCACGAGAAATTAAAAAAAATCTTTTCTAAAATTTGCAATTACACCCTAAGAAGTACGTGTATACAAATTATCATGAATTTATCTTCAGCAGTTTTTGCTGGGCGTTTATTATTAATCACTCACGACATGTTCTTTTATATTTTTTCATTTTTCAATTCTCCAGGAACTTTTCAGCCGTCAAAGATGAAAGGAAAAGTAAATATTTGAGTCGCGTTTGCTCTTTTTGTTTGCTTAAACGTATTGTTATTCCATATATTCAATGATTATTATTAAAACAGTGGTTGAATATGATCAATTGGTTAATACAGACGTTGATAGGTCTTGGAAAATTCAGTCATCGTTTAGGAAAGGAACTTGTAAGTTAAACGTTGTTATGAGAATGATGCCTGCATGTTACTGTAATGGTCCTTAACCCGAACTACGAGAATTATCTGCGGGTATACAGCTAAAATTATGTTTGTTGATGAATACTTTACCTGTACAATTGAAATAAGGATTAATTAATAAAAAAATAGCACTGCACTTCATTATTATTATTATTATTATCAGAAAGTAATGAATTTATTTCTGCGGTTCTATTGTTGCAGATAATATTTTTAAATTTTGTGGACGTTCTTACTAGATTCGCTCCTGATCTTCCTGTATTATGAAAAAATGTTGGTTGTGTATCTGGTTAATGACTGAGAGATATATTTATAAACTTTGGGTGTGGATTAACATTAAAAAGGAAACGAAGTCCAACGAAAAAAGATGATTATCGTTGGTTGAGCATTTTGTGGAGTTATAATTACTGCTATCCCCTTTTTCTCTTGAAATGTGGGTGCCTTTTGACGGCAACCTTTTTTTAATTTTATTCTCCTTTTAATAATAATCATGAATTCTAAACCTTTTGTCATAACGTTATTAGAAATGTATCAATATTGAGATTGAAGGCTGGTGTGACGTAGTGCAATTTTGGAAAAAATTAATACTGATACTATAATAGATATTTTACCAGTAAAGAAAAAGTTACGCTGAATTTTCCTCAAATCAACATTGTTTTCTCAGAGAAACATTGTTTCCAAGCTAAGGGCTTATCTCGGAAAGATTTAATTTCACAGGCAGAGGAAATCAATCTAAGCAATGTACATCTTCCAGATTTTTCAATTATTCTTGTTGCTGAGTGGAATGAATACTGTTGTTTACATGCGTACTTTGATAACTTTAGTTATAGCTCTAGCTACAGAATTCTTCCATCTACAGAATTATTATACCTTTTTTAAAAATTTCTAACCAAAAGTAATTAAAAAAAAAAAAAAAATCAACGCTGAATATAATTTAAAATATAATATTCTAAATTTATATTCTAAATTTCTAAAATATAAATTCTATAAATAATCTATAAAAATTATAATTCTATAAAACTATATAAATTTTTTTATAAAACTATTAATAATTCTATAAAAATCTATAAATTTCTAAAATATAATATTAGAAATAAAAGTTAAATGTACAGAATAATTTAACCTATAAAAAATAGTATCTGCATTTATAAAATAATAAATTACATTTATTTGCATATATTTTTATAATACAGATTTATTACTTCCTCACGTGAGTAATTTGGTTTCGAATGGGGCCATAATTTATTTAGATTATTACACCCTCCTGTAAATTTGCTTTCAGTGTATAAAATCTTCCGATCCTAAGGAAGAATATAGCTTAGTTGTTAAACTATAGAGAGTTATTAAAGTCAAGAGATAATGTTTAAGTGTATTCAAGGTTTTTATTCTAATTGTTATTTGCCATGTGACTTGGCAAATTCGGCTTATTATTCAGCGATTAACATGAAATTTTTTGAAGTTATTATATGTAGTACATAGTAATTATAAAAAAAAGATATGCTACAAATTGTTGAAATAAAATATCAAAGCGAAATATTTAAGAACCGTTAAAAAAATTAAAAAAGTAAACGCTACAAAGAAATTAAACCAAAACATTTATTTGTTGAATATAATTTTCTCATTATATTTTTCTTTTGTACTTAATCGCTCTCTTTTTACTGATTCCTTTATATTTATTTATGACGATTGTTTAATAGTTTAAATGAGTTTGTGTATTTTATGCATTTAAAAAAAATCATTTAAGAAAAGGTATTGTTTGACGCTTTCTATTTAATTTCCCTATACTTTTTTTTTTATAACTAATCATTTGGGTACTTATTCAATTAAACAATAAATTAAAATTTCCTACATTATTGAAAAATTAATTCATGAGTATGCGATGTAATCAGTGAAAAAAAAAACATTTGTTTTTATGAATAAAAATGATATTTTAAACATAGGTTTATAAACCTATGGTAGACATAAAACGTGTACGTCTACAATTCTATCGACAAATTTCTAAACGTTTTATTAGAAAATAACGGTGATGCTTGTTCTACGAATATTAACCGAAAATTGTTATTCCTAGAATTATTTTATTACAACAGAATTTTTATTAGAAATTGTATGGAATGATTTGTTTGGTGTGGTGCGTTTTAAGGTATTACTTCCCTATGGTTATCTACTTCATAACAGTTTGAAATGCTTATTTTATTCTTTACAACCAATTTATATTATATAATTCATACAGCATTGTTCTTTGTTACATAAAAAAAAATTAGTTAAAAAAAACAGTTCTTTGAACTACGAACCTCACCTACAGAGTGAAAAATAAAATACAGAGTGAAAAATAAAATAGAGTACAGTTTGTGTGACGGAAAGAATGTTTAATAACTAAAGAATAATTTTTCTTTTTTTTTTACAAATATTTCTTGCACCAAAATTAAGGGGGAAGAACATTTTTGAAGAAAAAAAAGGTAGTTTAAGCTATGAGATTCGATATGTGGAGGACAGAATCCTCGAGAATGGTCAGAAAGAGATAGAAAGGAATTTTTAAAAGATAATGTTATAATTTTATGACCCACAATAAAAATGTTCTTTCGGAGATTCCTACAACTCATAATGTTAATTAATCGGACCTGACTATCAATAGTGATAAATAGTATTTATACTGCTAAAAGAAGAGTAGTAGTTTGAGATCGGATATTTAAGGTGGTGCTTTTCAAAGGATAATTTCTTTCGCCAGTAATCGATCAAATTTCCTTTTACGCGATGGAGTATTTACTTGTTAGGAAAACGAAAAAGAAATAATAGATATGTACATCAATCGACATTCTCAATTTGTTATAGGGATTATTTTTTACTCAGTCTTAAAGAATATACTACAAAAATACAAATAAAAATTATTATAATCTTACTAGATTCTAAACGGATATGGTATATTTTATATCATATGATTTATGCGGTTGATAAGACTGAGCATTACAATGACAAAACGCTCAAAACCCTTTGGAATGTTACAACATTATGGAAAAGTGCTGGTAAATATCAGACATTTTAGATCTACAATTTACATAAAACAAATTTAAAGATTCTAAATAGAAAAAGAATAACTTTTAAATATGCAAAGAAAGAACTGTTAAAATTATTAAATAAAGATGTCTCTGAGATATAGAGAAAAACAAAAGATAAGCGTATAAAATTAATAGATGTCTTATTATGCAAAAAGAGATGTAACTGAGCTCGTTTTACGAAAAACACCAACGTTTAATGAAATATGATACTTCTGGCGATTGTATTAACTGTTGCGGGCGTTGAAATATACAGAAATTAATGTCTCAGTTGTACGATTTGAACTTTATAAAACTTGAAAATTTTGCCTGCAGCATTTTCATCCGTAGACGTCGTTATTATAAGCGGACGAAATTTACCATTATCATTTCTTTGCAACAAGTTCACGTTTTCGTGATCAGTTAAAATTCCTTTTTAGATAATAAAATTATGTATATAATTTTTAAAATTATTTTCATGACTTTTATATTTTAAGTACATCTCTGTTTAACAGGAATAATGTCGGGTGATTCCTTACCGGTTATATCGGAATTTCTGGTAACACATTGTATCAGAAAATATCAAATCACAAGTTTAGAACGGGTAGATTATATTGTATGCATGGAAAAGCTTTTATAGAACACGTTAAAATTTAGTATATAATCAGTAATTTAAATAGTAAGAAGCTGAATAGGAACGTTATTAACTTATCTACAAATTATTCTCTGTAAAATGACAACTTTTTTGATATAACGTAGTATGTCTACGTTAAAAATTTGTCTTTTGTAAACACTTTCATAAATCTTTTAAAACTCCTTCAGTTTCCAACAAATATTTCATAATTCAATTTTTTCTTATATTAAGATAAAAAATCTCAAAACTTAGGAAAGTTGTCAAACCGTGTTAAAGGAAATCTAAAATATTATAAAAATGAAAAAAATTTTATAGCAGGAAGTTTTCTTAAACAAAGCGCTTTTTGTTACTACGTGAAGTGGTAAACGGTATGATTAATTTTATGACAAGGTGCGTTTCATCTGCATCGTTATCATGGTTTCGAAATATAAAGTACTTCCCATCGCAAATTTGTGTAATTATTTTTTTATCTATTCAACTCTTTTTTGTTTCTGTGATTAATTTAACATATAAGCTCGAAATACACCTAGGAATATGGAATCAAAGTTTTGTTGTATATGCTAAATTTGACCAGGATTGGAATTCGACTACTTATGGATGAAAGATTGAAAAGCTATCAAATCACCATGGAAGTCGGAATTTTGATATGTGACTTTATACTTATTAAGTTCAGTGTATCTAACTATTACATTTCTTATACATAATAAAAAAATAAATGTAAACTTGTTTCAGATGTGTAATTTAACGTAAATATTGAAGAAAAAAAAAACCAAATATAAAACCTAACGTTAAAATATCGAAAACCTTTATTTATTATCAAAGCGAAAACAGACTTATGCCCAATCATAGCCAAGCCTGACCGGATTCGAATCCAAACTCTTCACTAACACAAACGCTGATATAACATTCAGTTATTCTGAAAATAATTTAGCAGTTGAGTACGCCAATAATATGAATTCGTAATTATTACTTGCCTCTGAAAAAAAAATAACACGATTTTTTTTTAATAAAATTAATATTTTTATCATTCAAATTAGAGAATTGTTGTAAAAAAGTAAACCAGTCGGAAACATAAAAAGCAGTCTTAACATTTACACTAGGTTAAAATTACCATTGGTTTTATTAATTTATATCGCTAGCAGTCAATTAAAATAATTTTATTTAAATAACAATCTACAATATGGCCCTCAAGCGTAATTACATAATTCTTTTTTCCTTATATGGAATTTAAAAAACACATAGTATACTTGTTTTAATAAGTACAAAAAAAAATTAGATTTTTAGTATATAGTCAACTTAATGCTGGATCTTACACAATTACGTATCATTTCTATACGAGACTGTAACTATAGTTGAACTTATAGTTAGGTTCCTTTGATAGTTATGAAGAGAGAATCAGGATCGCCATAAGAAAAAATAGCTAACAACAAAGTTGTAAACGTTTCTGGTATTGGTTTTTTAATCCTATATAGTAGAAGAATAAACCAAAAAAAGTTTAAAAAAATCGTTATTTTTAACTTTGATCTGCTCCCCAACTTCTAATATTGCCTCAAAGCCTCATTTTCTTTTGAGGTACTACTCCTATAGTGAAAGTAATTAGTTACTAGTTACTCCAATGTCTAGAAAGATAAAAAAAATCTGTTAAAAAATGTGCAATAAATAAAAAGATGAGAGATTTTCGATTTTTTGGAAGGATGAATTTTGAGCCAAAATTTAAAAAAAAAAAGAGGTAAGATAAGCACGTACGCATGTACTTAGCTTAATATAAAGTGAGATTATGTTTGCAAAATTTTGAGAAAATTGATCCCAAAACTTTACCAACAACACTCCATGCACGTATCGGGTACGTATCGTATCCGATACGTGCGAATGTGTAGAAAATTTCATAAAAATGGTTTATCCAGTCAAAAGTTATTAAACTTCAAATACGCAAATACATCTACATAAATATGAATATCACCCCTACTTTCTTTTGTTTTTTGGGGTCTCTGGATTGTGAAGCGTCGAGAAATGAAAAAAGAACCGTACACCATTTTTTGACTGATTACCACCACCATACCTTTCTTCTCGCAGCATAACTCCACAGCTATGATACTAAGAAAGTAACATGAAGAATCTAACAATTAAAAAATGCAGTTTTTTTTGGAAAAAGAGCAATTTTATTTTGTCAAATAAACAAACTTCTATTTTAATTATATTCAACTAATTCTATTTTTTATAAAGATTTATTGAGAAAAAAATGATTTTTGCTTTTATTTATATTCTTTCAATATGTATTACTATTAAAAAAAAAAAAATATCGTATATCTAAGTATCATCTATCTCGTAACATACTAAGCAAGATTGTCTGAAGTAGTTTTAACTAAATAAATTTATACTGGATTTTTCATTATTCTTGACTTTCGTCAAGGGTTATTATTTAAAAAATAAATATTTTCAAGTTTCATTGCTTTTATATGATTTTCTTTTTAAAATTTACGAACTAAGAATACTGCTTTATATATATAAAAAAAAAAATATTGTCTGAAACAATACTGAAGCTGTTCATAAACATTAGGGCAAAAATTAAACAATAACATTTGTTACAACTGTTTTGAGGAAAATATCTTGATTTTTCCAATACAGATTAAACTTGTTATAATGAAACGGTTTATTTGTACTAAGTTTTTTTCTTATTTGCCCTTTAAGATGTATATTAATAGAACAAAACTTAAAGAACAATTTTTACAAAAAATATTTTTCAGATGACGAATTCCTTGTGTTGTACTGATAATATTGAAAGAAAGTGAAAATTTAACTTAAATCTATTTTGTTCTTTATATCTAAGAACGAAAACCAAGGGGAGGATTATCTATATGGTTATATAGGTGACAGAATGAGCAGCTAATTATTAAACCTCTGCGAAATCGCATATATATACTAATTGTATTATAATTAAGAAAGAACGAGCCGTTTAAAATCCAATAATTTTCACAAAAAGAAAAAAACAAAAATGCTTAGTTCAGCATATAGATTTCTCAGGTAAAACAAGTCAGCAATGTATTCATGAGATACAAAAACAGAACTAAACAGTAGTACTAGTCGAATTTGTGATAAGATTCACGATATTGATAATGTGTTGCGCTACCGTTGTTAATTAACCATACTATAGTATTGTATATACATTGTACTTGTACAAAGAGTACATTGACCCTGGCCATGACCTCTCGTATAATACATAAACAGTAATTATATTTGTTTAATTGTAAATATTATATACTGTAACAAGAGTAAGTAATTTACAAAAAAGAATTCAGAATAATGCTGTTAAAGTAATATTACCGGCCAAATAATTGGAATACCTTAAGTTTAACTAATTACTTTATTAATAAATATCAACTGTAAAATCTCAATTCTAACTTGTTTTTAAAATTATTAAATAACTAGGAAGATAATTATGCACATTGAAAAAGGGGAAGAGAGAAAAAAAGATAGCCAAACGTATGCGGTTGTGATTTTTTAAACGGTAGTTTGAACGGTAAAATAACGAGGTGATGAGTAGGTATATTTTTTAACAGTGATAAGGGTTGTACGTGTGTAGTTCTGCAGGGTTGGTAAGGCAGGGTGAAAGCAAGTTCACTGAAGCATAGCAAGGGAAAGCCAATGAGAAAAGTATTAAACATATAAAACAATACGCACGCTCGCCAGCAGACCGTGGCAGATAACACAACCACCATACAAACAAAAACACACACATACACGTATTAGAGTGCACTTTCCACAACCTTCTATAGTTGCTAGTAAACAGATTAGCAACCTTAGATAAATTTTAAACCTTTTTTAGTTGGATATATATATTTTTTTAATCAACACGTATATATGTTTTTTAAATTTAAAAATAATACTTTTAAACGTGAATGTGCGTACGTATGTGTCTTTCAATGTTTCAAAGCAGGATAATTAATTATTTATAACTACATACACATTAAACTGAATATAGTAATTTTGTTTAAATTTATCTAAGAATTCTTCACGACGTTGTTTTATTTACCATTATATAGTTATGCAAGTTATAGTCAGTTTTTATCTTTTATTGCGTAATTAAAATATGTTTAAATAATTTCAAATATTAGATAAATAAGAATTTACAAGCGAAAAGTTACAATTTTATTTTACATTTTCTAGTTTTTTTTTTTTTTGTTTTTATTGATAGCCTAAAACACTTGCGGTCCTTAAGGAAAAAAAAAGTTGTTCGAAATAAAGAAAAAGGAAGGAACCATGCCTTTAAAAATAAAAGAAGCAAGGAAATGTAAGCGAATTTAATGTAATATCATTTTCATCAATTTAGACAGATTAAAAATAATTTCCCATTTTAATTAAATAAAAAAAGTTACAACAGAACTACCAGAAGAATTTCCTCCTTAAAATAACAAGAGAATCGGTTCATTAGATGAAAATTATTGAACTTAAAAAATTTTCTCTTCT
>JAAAKQ030220662.1:0-11467 GCA_010016005.3 Zanna intricata | reverse complement strand
GAAGAGGTAATCGCCGAAACTGAAGCCTATTTTGAGGCTAAAGACAAATCGTACTATAAAAATGGTATCGAAAAATTTTATGACCGCTATAATCGTTGTATCGCCCTCAAAGGCAACCATATTGAATAATAAAATCAAATTTTATCAAAAAAAGGTTTTTTCTATGTTAGCCTACGAACTTTTCAGCCGTATTGTTATGTAAGGTTCGGATGATCGTCAGTATCATTTACAATTTTCAGGATCCCGAAAAGCACTCTTAAATTTCACTACTTATCTTTAAGAGAAATCACCAACTGCGAAACCTTACTAAATTGATGGCGTGCTATACAGAACTTCTGAAATGGCGTTTTATGTTATAAAGACCTGTACAAATCATATACGGTTCTATACAAATCCTATATAAAAAATTTTATGGTTCAAATTTGACGGTTCTGTACAATACTTATTATACAGGCATAGCCTGTTCATTAAGTAGGGTTAAGCTGGGTCTATGATTACACGCGTCATCACGTCTCTCAAAATATGACATAATAGTTTCAAAAGTTTCTTTGAAAAATTCTAGTCCATCTTTTGAAAGGTCTGTTTTTAATAACATCCGATTTCATTTTTCCACTAAACTAAAATTTATTGTGCGGAAAACACATACAGTCCAATTACGACGTCCACCAAAGTGTTAAGGAATATTATAAGGAAGAGATTTCTTCAAAGCCTGGTTTTTGGACTTTAAGACTTATTTAAGGAACAGATGAAGAAAAGACCTTATGTAAATCAATTTTTTGTTTTCAGGTTTCACAAAAAATTAATAAATAAATTCCTAGTTCTGAAACAAAAAAATAAAATATATTGACCTTCATTAGACAGTACAGATATGTTGATTATTAACCCGTTATTCCTATGACGTAATAAATAAAATATTATTTATAATTACGGCAAAGAAATTATAGAAGTAAAGAATAAACAATAATAGTGTAATAATTGAAATATTTATTGAATTTCATATAGAATTTAATTGGCAATGCTTTATATCTTTTTCATTTTTTTTTTGTTTTTTTTTTTTTTACTTCCTTGAAAGAAGTAAAGAAATTATTGCGATTGCAGAAAATTTAGGTTTTCAGATTTCAACGGAAATATTCGTTTTGACCATCCCTAAATTCTTTTTAACTAGTTTCGTCGGTACGTATACATCTCGTATAACTCAAAAACGATTAGCTATAAGATGTTGAAATTTTGGACTGTTGTAACCTCTAGTTGTACACCTTCGTTTTTTATTACAATCGACTGAACCAAAAGTATCCAAAAAAAGCCCAAATCCAAAAAAAAATTTGATCTTGGATTATTTTTAACTGCAGTAACAGGCTCTTCTCATTAAGAGCTTTTCAATTATATCATAAGTAGTGCCTATTTTCACTGGTTCCAGAGTTATAGCCAAATGAAATTTTAATTAATGAACTATTTGGATTTTACGAGTGAAAGACACATAGGTTCGTATCAGGCTTCATCTCCTTTTCTTTTTTTCAATTTAAATATATTGATTTATTAATACTGATTAACCTCTGATTGTAAATAAATGTTTACAGTATTTAATAATTCAATAAAAAAAATAAAAAAAAAGAAATATGAAAAAATATCAGAAGTTATTAATGAAATAAAATTTTTCACATCAGATTTTTTGTAGTAAGTTTAGTAAAATAAATTTTCTTTAAGCAATAGATTGTAAATATTTTTTGGCCTTATGTATTATAGTTTTTCAAAGTGATTTTAAAGAATATTATACTACGGAAAATAAAATCCCAATTTATGTGGCTGTTAACGTATTTAAAACATTTTTGAATTATCTTTTGTTTTGATTTATTTATGTTGATATTTTATCCTGAAGACATAAATATCAATGAACCATTCTATTTATTTATTTTTTTTTTGAGAAATGAAAATTTACTGAATAATTCTGGTAGTGAAATAATAACAAAAGTCTTTTTAGTTTTATATGAGAAAGAAACAAAAGTTTATCAAAATAAAAAAATTCCTAATATTCCCTTTATTCTTTGATCAGTGATTACTTGCACTCTATAGTACAGAAATGAACCTGAACCGTACATTATTAAAAGAGTTCAAATAATAATTTACTTTCCGTTACAATTGCGTTTTCGTTCTGCTATTGATTTAAATTGTAAAACTCTATAAAATTTGAAATATTGTTTTAATACTTAACATTAAAAAAACGAAGTACGATTATACATTTAGATTTTTACTGAAGTCAAAAGAACATTTTAAAAATAACGAAATTGATTAACGGTGAAAAAAAAAGTTTATTAAAACAAAAAGTTTGATTTTATATTTTAACCAACCTTTAAAAAAGATTATTTTCTTAACTTTATTACAAATATTTTATAATTAAAAATTACACAAACTGTTAATTAACGCGTTTACTTTCTGTAAAACTTATACGTAATTTTAATAAATTTTAAGCAACAAGAATCTACAAAAAAAAGTTTACTTTTATAAAAAATAAATAAACTTCAAAAGGCACTTAAAACTAAAGCTAAAATTATTTGCTTGGAATTCCCAAACGTGTAGATAATCTACAAGTACTGGCAAATAGCCTTTGCTCTGTCATACGTAAAACCTGCTCGTTCACATTTGTTTCTTTCAGATGTTACATCAAATATTCCACTTTATATTAGGTGCCAGTGAGTATGCAAATACATTATGCCAGTTAGGAATGTTTCGATGGGAAATCTTCGGCGATATTCTTAAACGGAAACGATGCATTAAATGAATTTGTCATATTCCTACTTTCTAAATGTATATGGTATTTCTCTATACACTATTTCGTAAAAACATAATTTGATAAGAGTTTTAAGACCAATTATTAACAAACTTTCAAGTCAAAAACTGTAAGAAACAACTAAATTCGTCTCTTAATTTATCTTCACAGAATTTCAAAAGGGTTTAATTCCAGTGGAGAAGCAGAAATCGAGATGAAATATTTCATTAGCCATAATACGTTAATGAAGCGTTTTCGGATCGATGTTAAGTTGAACTTTTTAATTATTACTTTCCCGTCTAGCTGGAGAAGGGAAGGTATCAGTCTAATTTGGAAATTTGCTGTTTTCACTGGATCTTGACCTTTTGACACCTAAGGAACCCAAAACACCGTATGGAAATTTTTCAGATGTTAATTTTCGTATGTCCGTGTATGTTCGGTGTTAGGCGTCGCATCTTAAATCATCTTATATCTCCATAACTATTAGATCGATAGTGTGTATTCGTGTTTGCCTCTAAATTACGTTATACCTCCAGAACTATTTTACTGATTTTAACCAAACTTGATCAGATTACTAATATGTATGGGGTATTGAGAACGTTAAATTTTTAACTGGGAAGGTCAAGCGGGTGAGGTTGTAAAACATGGTCACCCTCAGTTTCTCGAGATTTCGCCTAATAAAAATCATATTCTTCTTAGGCATATTTTCTAACAATTAAAAAATAACAATATCTGCAAAAAACTTTTTGCAAAATCGTAATCCAGCCCAAAAATCGTAATCCACTTTTTGCAAAAATCGTAAACTAGTGGCTAAGTAGGCATACTGCGTCATTAGTACCCCATGTCACCACACGGAGCACTAGTGTCACAACCCACCATCTTGGAATTTCCCCTTTTCCTTTTCCTTCGTCCTCTTGAATCCGCAAATTTGAATTCCACAGAGTTGCCAACTAAATTACACTTTTAATATTGTTTATTTTATTTAGTTAATATTTTAAAAATTGGTAGCACTTACTTAGGGCTGTTGTAGTCGTCTGCTCTATTGTGAAGTTAAAAGTGAGAGATAGAGTTAAATAAACGAATAATATTTAAAGTGTAAAAAGTAACTTGGTCTAACTGAGTCTCTAACTCAGATCGCCTGATTGACTCAGTAACTGGAGGTTTAAACCCCGCGATTACATCAATCTGCCGATCGTACAAACGAAATTTGTTCTATGTAAGTTGTGAAATTACATTAGTTCAGTTAATGCCGACCGTCACTACTAGTACTACTACACCCGCGCGAATTAAATAAGGTATGAACACCCGCTTTAGCTGGAATTATTGAATTAAAAAAACGGAAAAATATAATGTTCATATAAAATTATAAATATTCTAAACTAAATTGTGTGTGTATGCTTGTATAAGCATCAGAAACAACTGAATTGTTAGATTTTTTTTATTAGAGAAATATGCCTATGAAATTTAGCAGAATCCTCCTGGGACACTCTGTATATGTATAAGCGCTTATATAAACGATGTAAATTTGTTATTCATTAACGTTATACGTATTAATACTTAAAATGAACAACCAAGGGAACATCGTTCTCAAAATTATAAAATAATCAAGAATCAGTTATAAATATATATATAATATAAAATAAAATAAAAGAAATGAAAGTGTTTAAAAAAGAAAATCCATTTTAAAACTTACTACTAAATATTAATGTATATTTCGTAATATTCTTTACTTTTTACTTTTAGCAATTAGCTGGAAATAAAAAAAAAAAATATCAGAAATTCATAAATGTACTATCTCTAAACAATTTTAGAGTATTAATATATTATCTCTTTCAATCTTTCAGTATTTATTTCAGTTAGTTTTATTTTACCCACAAAAAAAATTTTTTTTTTTTTTTAACTATTTACGTTTATATAGGATTTGTAATCGTAAGATTTATCGTAAGATTTATTAAATATAAATTTTAGTAAGCAGTCTACGTTTTCTTGTCGCATATCTTTTGATATTTCTCTGTTTTCAAATCTGTTTCGTTTAAGTGGAATTTTAAGCTTAGAAAATAATTAAAAAAGAAAAAAAACGCAAGGATCCATGTCTTATGAGTAAGGAGCCTGCTGAAGTTAATCGATCCTGTGCTTTGATAGGAATCTTTGGATTAATTGTGATGCATGGTGCTGGTGTGTTTAGATAACCGTGAGCTAAGGTTCTGCATAACTTATGCTTCCATGCAAATATATATAGATTCAAATAAATATAAAAAAAAAAAAAATATTATATTTGTTTATTTATACATTGAAATATCCATGAATACAATGTAGTTATAAATTTAAACATGCCTAAGTAGGACTGTCAGACGAATCTGTTCTACAAAAAAAAAAAAAGATTGAGGGAAATAAATAGGGTCTTTTGGAAAAAAAAAATTATTTTTAAAGTCTATTGAAATAAAAATATCATTTAAAAAATCAGTTAATAAATCGTAAATAAAGATGCAGAAAAATCCTTTAAATTAAAAGTCAAACAAAATGTTATTTTAAATATCAAACTTTTCTTCTATTTTACCTTAACTTTTCATTTGGTGTAGTCCATTTATTTCAATTTTTTTCTTTCTGTCGATTTTTAACGGAAGTAAAGTAATTAGATTAAATGTCAATTGCATTTTTCAACGGACTGAATAATTTCTATCCTTATTTCGAAAAACAGTTCAATCAAAATTGTGCAAAATAAATATATTAATAAAAGTATGAATAATAATCAGCCAGAGTTTTTAAATTATTAACTTTTATATTTATTTGTCATAAATTATAAAAATTTAAATATCTTCGATTTATAAATAATTCAAATTATAGAACTAACTGATAATACTGAATAAAATAACATATAACATCATAAAAATAGGTGATGCCTGACATCGATATAGGAACATCAAAGAAGACGGATTGTTGTAACTACTCAAACCTTCCACTAAAATAAAAAAAAAACTTACTTTTGATGTTGAAAATTGATATGCTTCCGATTACGGGTTATATTACTTTATGTTTATGGAAATACAATGTTCAAAGGGCGTATAAAAATTCAACTTGTAAATTATCTATCGTACTGAAAATTTAAACCAATTTATTCGATACATTTTAGTATAAAAAGCTTTTTAAATTAAACGATAAAACAAAATGGGAATATCTGTACACAGAACATGGAATGAAATATTATCTCTGTTAAACTGGATACTAATGAATCTAATAATGAGTTATTATAGATCGATTACGCCAGAATAAACAACGCTTAAAATATTACCCAAAATATTTTTATTTTATTAAAGTAGGTTACATTTAATAAATAAATTTTTATTAAACTTAAAATTATTTAACTATATCAACATACTTTACATTATATCAAGCTTCCGTTGTATCTAAAACATAAAGTTAAAAGTAAAAAAATAAAGTATTTTAATATACCTTGTGTTACATGATTATGTTTATATGATTATATCTATTATCAGATCTAAAAATATATATATTTTAAATTAAATAAATAATTTCAAAGTAATTAAGCAAATTATATATTCCTTAGTAGTAAAATATTTAGGTGAAAAATTGAGAATAGCCTTCGATTTTAATTTTTATTTAATAGATACACTATTCAAAAAATGACGCAACGTTTGGGAAAATGAGTGAGTTAACAATAGTTGATGAAAGTGGCCTTCATTATACAATTAACATAATTGAATACGAAGTTGCGTGCTCTTAAACATATGTTGTAACGCACGTTGAGAAATTGTAACGATACATTGTTCAATTTCGCTTTGCGATTTGGGAACGGTGTGAGGATGAGTTTTGTAAGCAGCATCCATAAGGTATCATACAAGAAAAACTCAGGAGGGGATAAATCAATAGACCGAGGGGGCTACAAACTCTTCGAAATCACTTGCCCATAAAAACACAAAACCAAGAAAATCATAGTGTTATTGACTGTCTGAGCTGTAGCATTGTCTTGCTGAAACCTTGTGTACTCTAGCCGGTCCCAGGTATAGTGTTTACAAATTGTTGCTTCATCTGTATGCTGCGCTCACTGTTTACTGTGCCAATTAAAAATGTCATGAAGATTCGCATGCGTAAAACTGAACACCAAACACCAACTTATTGACCGTACAGCTAATGTGGATTTACCGTACACAAACGCATGAATTTTGTGCGTTCAAAATATCCATCAAGGTGAAACCATTTCTCGTCAGACCAAAACCAATCATCGAATTATTTTCCATCTGGCGTTACAGATAACATGAACCACTGACAGAAAGCTATATGTTTTGCAGTGTCTGAAGGTAACAACTCGTAAACAACACGAATTCTAAACGGATGAATCTTTAAACACTTGCGCGATGCCGGTTGGGCACTATCAATGGAGAAACTAGACCGGCCAGATAGGGGTCGCAAAGATTTCTTGAGACTAACAGAATATGCAGCTTGCACGTTGGTGAACTGTTCTGGTGTTAGCAATTTCGGCTGCATCTACCAATTCCTTGCCTCTTGGACCTTATCGTACGACCGCTTGATAAAGGATTTATTTGGTGCATCCACACCGTATTTTTCTGCGATGGAAATCTGGGTCTGAGTATAACTGACAATCTAATGTATTGGGAGATAATAAATATTCTTTGCTGCATTGTGTAACCCAATTTTCCTCAATTGAGGAAACGAAGGTAAGAATTATGGAATCAAAGTATGTGTATACAACAATTTTCTGAAGCATTTTATTGCCAATAAATATATTAAATTAATCAAATATAGTGATTACTTGCTTTGCAGCAGCTTTTGGACTTCAGAATGATCTGACAACTTTTTTTCAAGGGTTTTTTGTTCGCTTAGGATAAATTTGATAAAGTGTAAATGTTGTTTCCTTTGAGGCTTTTTTCGGCATCAATACATTTTTATGAAGAATATTGTACCAGCAATTTGACATTGTCTTGTGTTTTTTAAAAGCCTAATATCACATACTTCTTGCTCAACTGAATCTTCTAAAAATGAAGAATCGTCCGATTGACAGAAACAGATGTCTGTATGCTGTCATACAAACACATTTTGTACGTGTCTACTTCTCATGACACAGTGTATATATTTATTTTTTATTTTTTAATTAAGCATGTATGCGTATTGTTTAAAAGTAAAAATACAGAAACTATTTTTAATTGTAACCAATAGTTGATCAGAATGAGTTTTTTTTTGTTGTCGATAATGAAGGAATGCCATTTACGCACTTCAACCACGGGGTCTTCGTGGGGTGTGTAGGGCTCGGACCCAGGCCGTTCTCCGACCTGGGCTAGCAAATAGGCTAGCAGCCTCTGCCAAGATGTTTTTAGGTATAATGTAACCTGCCCCATACCGACTAAACCTTCCTCACCGCTCTTCTCCACCCCGAGACCGGACCCGCAATTAAGCATAACTCAGTCTCGGGGAGAATGCTCGACCTCTTCTCTTGAGCTTCCTTTCTTCTCGCTCTGCTCCTGAAAAAAAAACAAAAAAGTCCCACTCACTCACTTAATCATTCTATCATCCATCCCCTCCTCTCACACACCATTTTTTTTTCTTTTAACACCTGTAACATGAAGAAAAACATTCAACTACTCATCCATTCATACTGTCATCCACACACAGACACACACACACCCGCATTTTTTTTGTTAGTGTTTGTGTGCGCGTACGTGTTTATGTAAGTGTTACCTTTTTGTGAGTGTATTAAAAATAAGTTTGTTATCAAAATGAGTTTATTACAAAAAATCTCTACAAATTTACAATTTACGTAACACCTTTACATGGTAATACAATTTAAATAGAAAATTTGAAATCAGCAGTCAAATTACAGTGAGAAAAGTTGTGTAATATGTTAGATACAAATTTCGTGTTAAATGATATAAACAATCAATAAAACTGAAACCTCCAAAACAAACACCCGTACCCGCGTGCGCACGTTAACCAAAGAATCACCACTTGCCAATCCAACTACCAGGAAAGAGACCTCATAAAAACTAAATTATTTTTGACATATGACTAATATATGAAACAAAATCTAGAAACTGCAGAAATAAACGTTTTCACTATAAATCATATGGTGAAGAATTAAAAATATTCACCAAGAGAATAACAAATTTTAATTTTAGTGTGCTAGAAATGGGTTTTTTTTATCCCTATCAGAGATGTTATAGGAATGGTATTATAGTTATACAATTTTATACACGTACAGCTCTGTTACATTAATAATGATGTGTGTTCGGGTTCTGTATTAAACGCAACACGAATATTCATAGTTTAATAGTAATATCAGGCAAAGATTAAACGCTGCCACAAAAAAAATAATATTAAGTCTAATCTCTAACAAAAATAACCGTGATAAAGGAGTTCAAGAGTAGTATAATTGAATACGTTACTTAGAGTTTTCATCAAGGATACAATTTTATTTACTGTATCCTATAACTAGCTAAAGCTTCCTTTCATGTAATAATCTTTTTAAAAATATTTAATTTTTCTGAATCAATCTCCAGCTTTCGCCTAGGAATGATAATAAATCTATTTCATCGTCATTCCTATTTGCAGCACAATCATTAATATTTGCAAAATATTAGTGACAAATGGACAGGAAAATCTATTATTCAGAGAACGAACGTAAAAGTCCCAAAACTAATGAAGTCAGTTTTTTTGTTGCATCAATTTAGAGTAAATATTAAAAATGTCTAAAGTTGTCTCGTTGAAATTGAATTCATATGTTTGACTAAAAAAGTTTTGTTTACAGGCCACATAGAACTCGTAAAAATTTTATTTTCTGAGAACTACACAAAAAAGGTTTTGGACGGTCAAGAAATGGTACTGAAAAATAACTGTTATCCATCAAACCTTTATATAACCATCCCTATAAACAAAATATTTCGCCACCTTTGTAACTTTAACCTTATCTAAATTAAAGTTCGCTCATTTAAAATGACATTATCACACTACTATATAAAAATAAACATTGACTCTTTTCTCTGTTCCTATTAAATGAGAAAACTACTGAATCAATCACTACAAAATTTTAACTGTAGCTGTCTTAAGAACTCCGCAATTTTTACCATAGTTCAAACAACATCAATTTCACTATTATATAAATTAAGAAAATTATAAATTTCATAGAACTGGTTTTAAAAAATTTAATATCTATATTGATTAACATTGTGTATATAACATCGATAACATTGTGTAAGTAACATCGTCAAAAAATTATTATTAGTTTTACTAAATTTAATTTCATAGACTATTCTGCCAAACGGGCTGGTCTATGGTTAACTTGTTTCACAAATCAATTATTTGGCAGCTGATTTTTGTAGTCGAAGGTTCTGAGATTCCAATCCTAGTAAAAGATAGATAACAAGTTTAAAATATACAACCATTGCAATGGCAAAAAACTCCTAGACTTTGCTGTGCTGACAGCAAAGTAGTTATTGAAGAATTTAAACTAAATAATATCCTCCTGATTCTATACAAATTTATTATGGGAACCCATCTTTTATCTAAATACTTTAATTTATCCGATAAATTGAGGAAAGTAATAACTCTGAGAGCAATAATCCTCACATAATAACAAAGAAATATTTCCAATTTTAGAAGTTCTATATTCATACAGAGCAAATAAAGCTGCAAATGGGGATGGTAGTGTTCAATAAAGCAGATAAGTTGATCGTGTTTGATTTTATGTAAAATTTAGGAAATAGGAGGCAGTACTGTAACTGGACCCGTGTAGAAATTGTATGTATTGTTTAACACGCTCATTTTAAGTAAAGGTACAAGTATTTTTTTATTCTTGAACGATATCGCGTAAGGTTGACTTAATCTTAATTGTAAGAACTCCTGTATAACAGTAATATTTACGCAAAAGTTGTAACGTTACGTTATTTGCTGCGGAACGGAACCGAAGTACATCGGGGAAAGACTTTTCTCTTTACTATTTTGCAGAGTCAGGAAATTAGTCTTCTGCTACCGGATCTTTCTTTTTAGATGGCGGGTAGTTTATTTAGATTTACGAGTTTATATTACAGTTTTAATTCCTTGTACTGAGTAAAGGAAGTTGTGATCGCGAAAAATTTCGGTTTTCAGATTTTAACGGAAATATTCATTTTGACCATCCCTGAATCCACTTTGAATAGTATCGGCGTGACGTCTGTGCGTACGTACGTATGTATGTCGGATAACTCAAAAACGATTAGCTGTAAGATGTTGAAATTTTAGATTTAGGACTATTATCTGGTTTTGCACCTTCCCTTTTTATTGAAAAGTGCTGAATGAACCAAAATTGTCCAAATAAAGCCAAAAATCCAAAACAATTTTGAGTTTTTACTTTTTATTAACTGCAGTAGTAAGCTCGCATTGAGAGCATTTCAACAATGTTTCATAAGTGGTAGTTATTTTCGTTGATTCCAGAGTTATAGCCAAATGAATTCTTTATTGATAAGATATTTGGTAGAGTTGGAGTATAGGGATAGAAGAATAATTGCTAATATTTACAGGAACCAAACTGCAACAGTAATAATGGAAGAAAATATAAAGGAAGCTGTAATAAAAAAGGGAATATGACAAGGATGTTCCCTATCACCGTTACTTATTAATCTTTACATAGAACTAGCAGTTAATGAAGTTAAAGAACAATTTAGCACCGGAGTAATGATGCAAGGTGAAAAGATGAAG
>JAAAKQ030220661.1:0-15041 GCA_010016005.3 Zanna intricata | reverse complement strand
AAAAAAGCTCGAAGTTTGGGAATGGTGGTGTGCAGTGCTTCTGTTTTATATTAAACAGTACTATATATATATATATACATACATTGATATGTAAAATATAATTTTTTTCGATTTGGGAATTATATCTTCAATAAAACGAAAGAAATGTCTGAACATTGACGACCTTGATCTTAGTTAAACATACTACATAAAAAAAAAAAACATGTTAATTATGCTTGAAATTTCTGAAATTTATAGGGAATAGCGATTTATTTAATGAAAAAAATCTATGCAAATTCCACTTGTTTTCCATCATATTTTTAATACTTGTCTGTTAAAATAGAAGTAAAAAAACTGCCTGCTATAACATCAAAATACACCTGAAAGAAAAAATCAGTGCCAGTCAATGAAGATGGTTGCAAGAGCGACTGAAATGTTATATTTTATTTAATTCAGTTTATCCTTTAAAATATTTATAATTTTAAATAATTTCACGACATACTCTATGAAGTTAGATACAAAAACAAACAAAAAAAAAAAAATTAATAACTTATAACCTGAGAAATGAATTAAATTATTGAATACTAAATATGATTTTCCCTTTCCAGTCCGTTTCCTGTTACAATCCGGTGAAGTATTAATCTGGGAAAGTTATTTTTAGTAATAATAACTTTTTTATTAATAATATTTAATAATAATTAAATTAAATGAGAAAAGAGAAATCAAGAAATTTTTATGGATGGATTAGATAATTTTTGTATGTTCTAACAAAAACAGATAATCATGATTAAGATATAAAGAAACAATGTCTATGCAGCACACTCGTGAGTTCGCATGCCTAAACACAGATACATATATGTATATAGAAAGGTGAAAGGTTGGTATTTAGGAGTTGTAATTATAGTGAAACTATACACGCTATGTATACGTAACATTATGGTGAAAATTGTATTCTTACTTTATTTACTACTCTTCGCTGTGTCACAGCAAATTTCAGTATCATTTATTTACACTTTTTATTCATTTTCATATTATTACTTTACATGTTATCCAATTTTATAGATTACATAGAAACAAACACTTTTATTTATAATTAAATTATTACTAAACAAAATTGTTGTCGGCCCATAAATAAAATACACAAACACACACGCGCGCACACACACACGCAGAGGGAGAGAGAAAACACAATAATGCATAGACGTTAAGAGACTGAGGAGCTGTTTCCAACATTTTGGAATCGGACTCATTACCAATGGTCTAAAAGATCATGCTTCTCCGTCAATGTTTAGGTTAAGTGATCACCATTTAAAGAGATAAAATGGAGATATGATCTCTTAAATAGATCATAAAAGTGATCAATATCTTTAGGTAAAATGATTTTTAGATTTGATCACTGTCATATTTTACAATTTCAAGAGGCCGTAATTTAAAGTGTAATGCAAAAATATATGAATAATGTAATAAGCTATTCATTCCAATTTAAGTTTATAATATTAAAATTTTAACTGAAAATAACAATACATTTTTTTTAAAATTATTTGTCTATTTATAAAATATGACATGCATCTAAAATTAAGCTTAATTCTTTTTTAATTAAAAAAAAAAACACATAAGAATTAAAAAAAGGTTACTTAAAAATCACTAAATATTTACTAAAATATAGTTTTCGAAATACATTTAGGGGGTTTCTTTATATTTAACTTTATTAAATCTTTTTTTTTTTTTTTAATTTTCAGTCAAATTTATAGTAAACTTCTGAATAGAAACCAGTACGGTACAATGACAGATATATGTGCTATGTATCTCGTATTAAGTATCTGAATTACGAGAGGCTCTAGTTTGTAATGTTTTCACTGAAAGTGATGGTGATCACTATTCTGTGCAGTACGGATCTGTTATGAACAAAGTGGAAATGTTACTTTGTACCAAAGCATAAGACCAAAGTCCAAAAACAGGCGGTGGAGACAATTGCAGGTCTGAAAATTATACAAAAGAAAGAGAATTGATATCCATTTTGATAACGTCTTTTGTTTTAGTATTATTTCATTTACATTATTATTATTATTAGTAGTAGTACTATTATTATTATTTATACATAAAAATAGTAATAATAATAAATAATTATTTAAAAGAATAAAAATAAATAACTATTAGAAATAATCATTAATAATTTTTATTTTTATGTATAGAAAATTATTTAAATTTTAAATAGGGCGCATCACAATACCTTTTACTTTTATACACAACTAATTATTAATAAGTTGAATCAGAATAAAAAATTATTTTCTATGAAAAATAATTGAATATATCTTGTCAAAGTACACTTAGTAGATTAGAATATCAATTATTTATTTGAAAACAAACAGAAGACATTTACAGTACAAATGAGTACTATTGTACTCATAATGAGTACTAGTATAATGAGCCTATTCTATACTTTACATAATGTTTTTTTTTAATTATTTTAGAGTAATAATAAATTTAAAACGTGCAATTAACTATTTTCCGAACATATTTAATGAAGCTTTGATTTTATAAAATTCGTGAAAATGCTAATTCTTTAAGGGTTACCAACTTACAGATGGATAAAATTTTGAATAAAGTAGAATAAATGAAATCTTACTGTATTGTATAAATAATTTGGTAGTTTGTAATTGTCATTATTATTATTATTACTATTACTATTTATTCTACGATAAAATAATAATAATAAACATTACGATGAATCAAAATATTGTTTTAATTTTCCATCAAACCGCAAGGTGAAAAATATTAAATTAGTAGGTGATGGGAAAAAAAATGAAAGGAGTTATATCAAGATAAAATAGAGCGATGGAAGGAAATGCAGGAAATATCAACGTCTACAATCAGCGATCGAGCGCCTACATAGAAATATTACTGCAATTTATAGGGCTGAATAGCATTACTATCTCGTTAAGCTTGGTATTCCGATTGATCTATATTGAGTCCAGTATAAAAAGAAACGGGTAACTTCCTGTTTACATAACTTCAAGAATTTCAGATGCATTATAACCTTTTAGGTTATAAAAGTTAAAATTTATGTACAGTAATGTATATTAGCTAAACATTAAAACATAACATATGAGAAATAATATAAAATTCGAGTATCTATGATCAGCTAGTAGTAGGGCATGAATAATAAGGTGTGGTTGATTAGTATATATCAGGGGGGGGGCCACATATTCTGATCATCCAAGTAAAAATATTTTTATTTAAGAAATTAAGATATCCATATCTCCATGTTTTAACTGAAATTTATTGCTTAGAAATGATCAGAAAAATATCTTCTAGTTGAACAATTACTTAAACATTCACTAATTTATTATATATACGGTGACTTGTCTGATTTTTAAATTAAAATATGGTGACAATATTAATTTTTAATCATTAATATATTTATGATTATTAGTTCCAGCAAACTATGTTTTTATTTATTAAATTTTTAGAATTTTATCATAAAAAGATTCATTATAAAATATCCTAATCTTGGTCAAAAATGTATTATTCTTTTTTACATAATTCTGTATTAAATCAGTTGATATCGAAAAAATGAGGTTTGTTTACGTCCATAATTTAGATAGATGAATCTACAATCCCCAATTAAGTGATAAATACCTATTGTAGGAGAATTTACCAGCCATATTCTAAGCATCTTTACCGTAATTAGCTTCGTCATCTTCCTTTCTTCAATCTCCGTGTAATGTAACTTTGGCTGTTATTTGCATGATCGAGTAGATACCAGAGTCATGTATGCCTGTCGTGGATTTTTTTTAACCATTAAATGCTGTTTGTATCAATTGTGTTTACTAAAAATGTTAAAAATCATGAAAAAAATTTCTACGTTAAAAGTGGAAATAAGGGTTGAAAATTTGTTTCTATTTGTCGGCTGTTGACACCTACCAGATAATCCTTAGAGCTTCTTAATAAATAAGTACATACACTATTGTGTGATTACGGTTTTCATACTGTTACTGGGAACAACTGCTAGTTTTAATTTTTTTTTTTTTAATCTCCGGAGCCACCGTTAGGTACTACGTCGGAGGATGAGATGCATGGTGTAATGATGATAAATGATAATTTAATGTAATAATAAATGTATTCAATGATAAGTGAAATAAATTAATTTATATACTACACTGTATGGTAATAATGAGGCACAAATATCATTTCCACCTGGACTTGTGCTGTTTCTGGTAAAAAGAATTTAGATTCTGTAATCAAAACAAGTAATAAATTCGAAATATAAAAAAAATGGGGATATTTGAAAGGGTGTCTTTTAAAAAGTAAATGTAAAAATATCTTTTTATTAATGACTCCTTGCTTCGAAGCATGATTTCAGCTATATTGTTCGGGAAGATATGACGTACGACCCGGAAAACATTTCCTCTCCCTCTCTTCCACTGCGTGTACAGTCGAAGATAGTGTGCTCGGATGTATCCACTCTTCGCCGAGCAGTATGGGTGTCTCTCCTCCTCTCACGTAGAGGTAAGAATTGAAACACACATGATATCTGAAGAATTGGGAGAGAAAGTAATTAAGCTTCTCCCAGTTCCTGCACCCCATCCCTTTACGTCAGACAGCAGACTTCTGGTCCAGGCCCCTTGAGGAAGTGTCCCACCTCCTCTGTTATCATTGTCCTCCCTGGCTAGACTGTAGTGATACCCTCCTTCCTCTCACACCGCTCCTTGGCCATCAGATCCAAGGAGTGATATTCGTTAAGATCATAGCCGCGTCGTATGAGACGGTTTTGTAGAAAGAAATGATCCTTATGGTCATCCTCCTATGTAACCTCTCCAGAATCCCTCTACCTCTTGCGATCTTTAAACACGCTTCCCAGACCTGGAATCCGTACAGAATTGATGAGTCCACGAACGATACCAGCAGTTTCCTCTTTGACTGCCACGAACCCCCAATATTGACATTAATCGGCTCGCAGCCGCGACTATCCTCTCAATCTTCGTGGCAGTTTCTCTGATATGTACCTGGAAGGTCAATCTTTTATCCAACCAAACCCCGCAGTACTACAGTGCCAGCACCGGAACTATGATGTCATTCCTTACCCTAAAGACTATATCCTCAGCCTTTTCTTCCAAGTGAAGATAATGTCCTGCGTCTTCTTACATTCTTATCTATTTAAAGATATTCTCCGTCAGATATTCTCTGTCTTCTCCAGATGTCATTCAAAAATTCGACATTGTTAAAGTGGTATTCTAGAATACGTTTATTGATGTAAGAAACATTTCCTTTCCTATTATTAAAAATATATGCTATAAAAAAAAATCATAGATTCAGTAATCAAATAAAAAGTATAACTTACATAACATATGTACAATATGTAACCTACCTTTAGCAAGTTAAAACTAATTGTAATAATCTCTTAAATTCATTTTCTAGAAAACGTTTTCCTCTTGGTCAGTAGATTGTTATAATGAATTTCTGAGAAATTCTCACACTTAATTTAAGATTTATGTTATATTAAATTGTAAATTACATTTATCGATAAGATCCAAGATTATTTGGACAACGTTTTAATATTCATATGTTAGGTTATCATCAAGAGGCTTAAAGAAAGGTATCTAAAATTATTATAAAAAAAAGAATTTTTTAAAAGGTCTATGTAGCGTGTAATTCAATGATTATTGATATTTTAATCAATTACAGTTAACTTAAACATTTATTTTACCTTCGTTTCGTATTACATAACGCTAGGTTATGATAGAATGTATAAGTTGATACGGATGTAAAAGTAGATTTGAAAAGCATCGAACAATTTCATGGCTGAGAATAAATCTGCTACTAACAAATATTAAATTTAAGAATTAGTAAAAAAATCTTGTGTGAAGTTTAGCACTTCATGGTTGCGCTATGTGGACGAAAAAAAAAAGGAAAGTAATAGAGACCTTTGAAATATGATTATATAGAAGGTAAAAGCTGTTAAATTAGAAAAAAACTAAAATATTTAAAACAGATAATTTAGAATGAAGATCGTAATAAATTTATCAAGGTTAGAAAAAATAGCTAAATCGAAAGGAATGTACGCTAATACAAACCGGTCTACCTAAAGAAAGTATTTTGGGTTTATATCTACAACGTATCATTGATAATAATATAAATTTAAAGTACTTAATCAGTTTGAATGATTCCTTTAATGGTATGATGCATTACAACGTCAAAATTACTGATCATTTTAATTCTATTTACCTGTAATGAAGCTATAGCATTAAATGTCCTTTAATTCTGCAGTTACAGATAATTTTTTTTTTTTATCATAATTGAATTTACACACTTCAAGATATATTAAATAACTGGTAAACAAATATGCTTATCGTTGATTTAGAATAAATGTTAACAAAAGATATATGTAGTCGGTAGCAGTAATTGCATTTGGTTATACACACTCACCCAGACCTTGCATTTGCTGGAAAACGGGTTGGAGATATACAGAAAAAGATTTTCTGTCCGTTGTCTGATATTGCTATCCGTTCATATCATCTATTTGACAGTAGTTTGCTTCTAAGTTTTATCTGTTTATTTGCTCAAACTTAAATTAGTTATTAGCCTACCGGTTTTCTTATAAGTGCTGATTAATTTTTTTGAAAGAAGTTAAAGTCTGGATTACTTTTATATTCTAAAGCTCATATAGGAGTTAAAAATTTTGTACTTGAAGTAGTATAGGAAGAGGGAAGCAAGCACCCTAACGTGAAAATCAATTGCACATCATTATATTACGTCGGATTTGCACTTGACCGCATTAAACTTCTACCAACTGATAAATTAAATTGACCCGTTTACCAGGTCAGTTGTAGGAAAATTTGTTGAGTAATTAGTTTTATATGGCGTTAGTTGGAACATGTAACTTTTCGATTAGAAAGTTAGTATTGCACTCACTACGTAATTAGTCGATACCCTTTAGGCATTATTTTTTATGATATTTTTTCTTATTTAAGATTTCTTATTTCCTCTCTATCCTAGGAAATTATTTGATTCTTCTTTGTCCGACATATCACTAGTAGATATATAGAGCCACCAGTTTTTATAATTTTCTATCCTTAATGGAAAATTGAATACTTGATTACGTTATCTCCAACAACGGCAATAATTTTGTTTCTCATTCTCAGTTTATGTTTTTATTATAAACATTAAATCATTTTTACATGGTCTTGAGAATCTCCTTTTACATTCAAAATTCTTTTTACTCCCTTGTACGAAGTAAAGGAAGTATTGTGATCGCAAAAAATTTCGGTTTTCAGATTTCAAGGGAAATGTCCATTCTGACCATCCTTGAATCCATCTTGACTAGTTTCGGCATGACTTTACGTACGTCTTTATCTCGCATAACTCAAAAACAATTAGCTGTAGGATGTTGAAATTTTGGATTTAGATCTGTTGAAACATCTAGTTGTGCACCTCCCCTTATTGCAATCGACTGAACCATAAGTGTCCAAAAAAAACCCAAATTCCAAAACAAATTTGAATTTTGGAATTTTTCTTCACGCAGTAATAACCCCTCTCATTGAGAGCTGTTCAGCGATTATCATTAAATGATACTATTTTCATTGGTTCCAGAGTTATAGCAAAATAAAAGTTTAATTAATGAAATATTTAGATCTTAAAAGAGGAAGGAACATCGGTTCGAATCAGACTTCATTTTCTTTTCTTTTAACTTTATTTTGTAATTTAAATATATTGATTTGTTAATAATTATTAACCTCTGATTGTAAAAAAAAAATAATAATAAATAATAATTCATTAATAGCAATATATATATATGAAAAACTATCAGAAATTATTAATGAAATAAAATTTCATGTACTTTTTAAAAAATGTGTTTATATAACTTAATAGGCGTACAAGGAAATCATATAGTGTCCACATCAGATTATTTAAATGTGAAAATCTTTTTTTAATAAATTATGGTTCTAGTTAATAATAACAAGACTATTGATGCAAATAATTTATGGAAAACAACTAACTGATAACTGGAAGTAATCTGATTAAACAAATTTATTATTCGCATACATCAGACATTCTAAATTCTTAAATAATATGAATGGTTTTTTATTCTGATACCAACTTTAAAAGAAACCTACATCCCACTTATAGTTAGGTATCATATAATATACTATACAGTTCGTATCATGAATGGGTAGTACACAATCCACAAGTAAAATAAGCAACTACCTCTACATCTGCTAGGAAAGAGCAAGGAAAACTGTAATAAAATATTACTCAGAATCGTACTTCAAAAAATACAAAATTAATAATATTACTTTCCCTTCGAATATAGCTAGAATAACTACATTAAACGGGAAAGTATGGTAATCATACTTTGTATGTCAAAAACTGAGTATCGGGATTTTTGAAAATCTTTACATTTCAGGATCCAACTATATCATTTGCAGCAAAATCACATGTATTCTACTGTATATGTGCGTGCGTACGTACATACAAATGTGTGTCATCGCACTGCTTTTGGTTTTATATCTCAGGATTGACCAAATCGATTTTCTTCAAATCTGGCATAAATATTTCTACATATGGGGCATTAGTCAAATTAATTTTTTTCAAAATTTGTTAAGGAGGTGGGGGATATCACAAAAAAACCATTTTGAGTTTGTTCAGAGGTATTTTAGAGAAAACTTTATAATTTCTTTTTAAACATTTTAATTAATATTATTTAAATTTTTCTTTGATACAATAATTGCATTGGTTCAATGATTATTTAATAAAAAATTTTAACAATAACAATAAGAATAATTTTAAATTAATTGATTTTAGGACCTTTTAAGTGGTTTGATGGTTTATTAAAAATTACATAAACATAAGTTCCTTTGCCACTGTATTGTGTTGAGTTAAACGAAAATAGTTATCTAGTTTGATTAATTGGATATTCCTATTATTATTATTTTTTTTTTTTTTTAAGGGATTAAGCATGGACTGCTTTGGATAATTTCCCCTATGAGAACGGAAATTTGTAACGTATGAAAAATGTCACTGGATTCGAACCCAGGACTTCCGTGTGAAATGCTGAAACGCTACCAGTCCGCCACGGTGATAGGGTTAATATTATTATTATTACTAATTTTTTTTTTTTTTTTTAATATAAGTGGGTTTTTTTAACAAAAGTAGGGAATTTTGAAAATAAATGAATAAATAAATTATAATTTTAAAAAATAATGGTTTCAGTGATAGATATATATGGGTATCAGTAATCTGGTATTATCTTCTTTTTTCTTGAAAACGCTTTCTTGAAGTTACCTCAAAAATATTAGGCTGTATTTCAGAACATACTTTATAGTCTTTTTTATCGTAATTTTATAATTTTGTTCTAATTTTTTTTTTTGTTAGATCATTCTTTATTGCTTTCTAATAAAATTTATGGCGTTTTTTTTTTTGTTGGTTTATTCTGAATTTTAAATTATTATATGTAGTTTTTACCTCAAAATATTGATGTTTGATGGTAAATTATTTTTTCATAATGCATTGAAACATGACTATACGAAAAGTAAGACAAAAATAAAATAACTCACATAAAACTGTTCTACTTTTGGACTCAGTCAAATTTTCAGAAATTGATAGAATAAACATTTTTTTTACATATAGAATATCCTCTGCATGCTTACTGGATATAGATTCATTATTGTATGAATGTATATATATATATATATATATACAATGATTGTATATGTAATATTGTATAATTATATTCTTCAGTTAAAACAAATTTGCTGCAATTTCTATTTTTATACCTCTTTTTAATGATAAATTACTCTTAGATTATTTAAATGTACGAGTGTATTAGGGATTATAATCTGAACGAGAACTTTAGCTTACCTTTTATTATGTAATCACGAATCTGATAGACACGACATACATATAAAAAAAAGATTAGCAAAATTAATAACAATAACGTAATGTTAAAGCATTATTTGTTCTAATCGTTGTAGTTGGCAAAAATATGAAAGTATTTTCAGTGTCAGGATTATTTTCTGTTAAGTGAAACGAAATTTACTTATGATCTTGATTTTAACTGTTATTTCCACTAGTTCACTGGGTTTTGGTCCAGCAGATTCACCCCTTTTCTTAATCTATATTATATCTGTTTTTGATGTATTGATTTGTTTGACTTTATGAATTTCCTATCTCTCTATCTATCTCTCTCCCCCCCACTCTCTCTCTCTCCCTCTCTCTCTCTCTCTCTCTCTCTCTCTCTCCCCCTCCCTCCCACCCTATCTCTGTTCCGTATTGCCCATTTACGTCATTGCTATATGATACTTTCATAATTGAATATTTTTTTTAGCCATTTTTCATTTTATTTTATTTTTTTTAACTCGTAATTAATATTCGATATTTTTCATAGTGTGTTAATCTGGTAGAATATGATGCTTTTTTAGACTGCCATTATTTAAAGAAAAATTTACATGAAATTTAATTCATTATCGATGAAGTAATATGAACGAATATACCGTAATATGGGTAAATATTTTAAGGAGTAAATGAGAAATGGAGGGAAAAAAAACTTTTTTATATTATAAAAAAAATTATTAAACAGAACTGGATACCGTAGTATATTTAAGAGTCACATTTAAAGGTAAAAGCTAATTAAAAAATGAAACGGATAAAAGAAGTCTTTGTATAAAGTTATCAAAATCGCTTTATCAAGTCAAAAGTGATTAAGCTTAATCACTTACACGTACAGACATTACCACCCACGTTTTCTTTTTTTGGTTTTCGGAGTCTCTGGATCATGAAATGTCAAAAACTGACGTTTCGCGTCAAAAATCTATACCCCAATTTTTTGTCTGATAACCACACTTTCTTTTTCGTAGCACAGCTGTTGAGCTATGATGCCAGTAAAGTAATTTGACAGTGTGTTTTATTTTTATTAAATTATTCTGTGCATATATTTTAATCTGCATTAATGAAATAAAAAATCAGTCTATTAATATATAAAATAATAATCGATTCTTTATTTATGTACTCTTAAGATAAAATCACCCCTAAATCTTCATTTATGTAACTTTAATTATTAAATTCCTTAATTTCTATCGCGTAAGTTTATCTTATTTTACTCAACATTACATTTTAGGAAGAAACAAAAAGACATAACCTTTTAACCGATAGTAATTTCATTAATTAAATTATTTGTAGAGCCAATAGAAAGAAACACAATCCTTTCATCAATCCCCAACAAAACACACAAAGTATGTAATGGTTTGTGCAAATTATAGCCCAAGTCAATCTCAACATGGGCTAAGCAGGATCCGACCTAAACTCACGTAACCAGAAACGATATAGAGTAGATGAATGGTTAGACAAACGTATGGATTTTGAGAAAGGATGATGTATACACGATGGAAACGTAGTGCTAGATTAAAAAAAATCCTGGTGGAACCCTAGAAGATAGCTCGCTAGGGTTTTTCAAGGGTTTAAGGGAAAAGTCCTTTCTAGTTATCTGGCACCCATTGAACCATAATCCCACAGGATATCTAAGCATTTTTATTCAGGATAGGAAGAGCATATTAGGTACCAACGATTTTTTTTGTTAACTTGCTGAAATATACTACAAAGATATTACTTTTTTCGTATTTTAGAGAATAATTAGACGCTAAATTTCATGTAAATCTAGATATGCTATAGTGGAATATATGAAGTTGCACATGTGAAAATTTGCGTCCTTGAGATTGGTTGATTCCTTCCTGAGTTACGCTCAATTAAAGATCGACAACAGACAACATAACCTCTATTGAGGTATTTTTTCGGTCGCATGTGGGAATATGGGATGAAAATAAATTTTCTTTACATTTTAAGTTATGAGGATTATAAAAATAGCATTCATGTATAAAATTTTGTGGCTCAAAAATTTCAAAAACTATTGGATCAATTTCATTGAAATTTAGATATGCTGTAAAAGTGTGTATCTGAAATTGACGTGTGGGAAATTCGATGAAAATTGATTGAGACGTTCTTGAGTTACGCTCAATTTAAGGTCGAAACAGACCTTGTATTGATATATTTTTCATACGCGCTTATGCAGTGAGTCACTGTGGTGAGTGAGTTTAAACTTTATGCTTGTGTGTAGAGCTACTCTTATTTTTAATTAATTCATAGAATTAAAATTAGAATAATTTAATTTTCTTAAAAATAGAAAATATATTTTAATATTAAATAAAAACTAATTATACCTCTTTTAGTTTCTTCATTTAATTTATGTTTTGTATATTTCTTGCGCCAAAAATTATACAAAAAATATTGTATAAAATAAAATAACGAATAATCGATCTTCTTGCACAGAAGTGCGTAAGAATTTGTTACTTTTATGTTGTTAGTAGCCTTTAAGAGATAAAATTGATTAATTAAAATAAAGAGCTGTGTTAAACGATTCTTGTAATAAATTCCCCCCAAAATAATACGCTAAAAACAGTTTAAAAAGATTTTAATTTAAATCTGTATGACTATTTCTAGTGTTAAATAATCGTTATTAGTAGATATTGAGGTAACAACATATATAAGAAAATAAGTAAATAAATTAAATACGTAAAATAAAAAAGAAGAAATGAAATAGCTATTAATAAATAAACAGAATTTATTTATAAATTGCAGATTAAATTTCATTATATAATTGCATTATAAATTGAAGATATTTTCTATTAAAGAATCAAAAATAGTTTTTTAGTTCATTATTTTTCTAAAAGCAATATGCAATTCTTCTCATATTTTTCTATTGTTTGAACAACAGGAAACGTTTTACTCACATAAAGTAGGGTTGCTTTTCTCCATTTCCTCAATTTTTATTGATTTACACCGTCAGTAGTCTTTCTAGTAGAATTATTGAACTAAGCTGTATCTTTAATGAAGATTTGGTTTTCTAAGATAAGCCCCCACACCAAGTGGCGTCCGGTGACTTATCTCTGTAAACCATTTTATCAAAATCTTTCATCTTATGTTGCATAGGGTAAAAGAATCTTCGATGATGTCTTTCATTTTGTACGCTTTTTATGTGTACAGTATTATCAAAACTTTCTTTTTTTATTTTTAAAGTTGAAGGTTTTAATGGTTTAGATATTTTTAAGCTAAGTTTATTCTTTCTATTTAGATTGCTTAAAATAGCAACTGTTTTTTTTTTTTTATTTTACTTCTAAAAGTATTTTTGACATATTTTATACAAGATTTAAACAAATTGTGATATATCTTAAATAATTTTCCACAGATAGACATAGAAAAATATAATTAACAAATACTCCTACCTCAAAACGGTCTATCTTTCAGTATGAATCACCATATACCAAGTAACCAGGAAGGTAGTAAAAAAAGTTTAATTAGAAACGGTAGGTTTGTGACATATTTTAAAGGGTATTGATAAACAAAAATTATTAAGTAAAATTTTGAATTATGACAATCTTAACCAAAATAATGATCGTTTAATTTTTTCACAATTAGTTTCAAAAGGAGGCTGCAGTACAATCCAAATAATGGTCTCATACAGTAAAAAAAGATCGTTTAGAGGCTGGATCATTTGCTAAATTTAATTTTTTTTTTCTGAAAAGTTATTTAAGATTGCTATACTTTAACACTATGTATATGTTTCTTAAGTAATTTTTATTTATAAATTAATAATTACCGTTATTATTTCACCTTTTTTTATCTGATTTATTTAGTTATTTTCTTATGTTTAATTACCGATATCCGGGACGGAGTGGTAGCATTTCGAACTTTCATCCAGGGTCCCAGGGTTTCATCAGGTCCCGGGTTCATATCTCGGTCTGGCATGATATTTTTCACACGCTAAAAAATTCTATTTTCATATCCACGCACAAACCTCCCCCCCTCTTCATATCGTCTACTGATGACAATTGTTTAACAATTGAAATGACAGTCTAATTCTAGATTTTAAATTATATTTTTCGGTTTATTAAAATATATTAGTTATTAAATTTTACGTTGAATTTTTTATCGATGATTCATCTAATAATTCGAAATTTCAAGATAATTTTGTGTGTGTGTGTGTGTGTGTGTGTGCGCGCGCGCGCGCGTGTAGTGGCAAATTAAGTGATTTATTAATTTTAAACCATTAGTTGGGATAAAATATTAATATTATAAAATGAATTAAACAATAAAATTTAAATAATAATCAAATAAGTGATAAATAAAATTATATTTTAAAAAATATATAATTTAATGTAAAGGCAGAGAAATTATTTAATGCTTAGTATAATATTACAGTTTTTATTCATGTTATAAATAAAAACTGGTTTTTGTCTGATGGTTGCTGAAATTGGTTAATTATTATAATTAAATCTTAAATTTAAAAATTTATTTTCTACGGAAGATAAATCTACGCAGCTTAATATTAAAACTACTGTTTTGTTATGTTGCTATAAATAATTAATTGTCTTATTTTATTTTTAATTTAAATAAAGATTAAAAAGTTTCTTTATTAATAATAAATAATAATGTTTTTGTTACTAAAATTGAGGTATTCTAAACATAAATATATTGTAAACAAAGACAAAAAAATATATATATTTTATTTTAGAAGGACATCTAGTGGCATTTATGGGGTTATTTTAGTGATCGTTACGTTTGATATGACTTTTACATCATTACTTTAATAAAATTTTAAGACTAGTTGTAATCTAATTTTAACATTAGATTCAGGAATTATAACATTGACCTTACGATAGGACAATTTTTTTACCTTTTTTGTTTCTTGATATATTTTATTCCACTTTTTTATTTAATTGTTTCTTTACAAGCATACTAGGAATAAATTTATTTAGGAAGAAAAAATTATATAACAAATTTTTCATACATCCTTCATAAGTTTTTTATTTTTTTTAATGTAACTATGATTAAAAGCCCTGAATTTTTTTTATGAAAGTACATCGGTTCTTCACTTACTTCAAGAATTAACTATTAAATAGTTACCTCTGGTTTTCAATCGCCGCTAAAAAGTTTGTTAACACAATTTTTTTTCTTGTGTAATTTACTTGGAATTACTAATTTGATTTTATTAAAACACTTTTATTAGGATTAAA
>JAAAKQ030220650.1:0-11467 GCA_010016005.3 Zanna intricata | reverse complement strand
AAATTGATAAAAAGGCAATTAACATTCCACAAGCAATAAGTCATACATACATAGACTGGCAATAAGAAATAACAAAATAAACAAACAAAAAATAAATTAATAAATCAAACTCAAACACAAACATAAACATAATCAAACTACTATGTTAACACAAATGTGTTAACATAATATAAGAATATTTTTTACAATTTAATAGCAGAACTTGATTAAGTTCACTTTATTTTACTTACCTGTTTTTTTATCTAGTAATTTTTATTAGTTTACATATCAAAATGATTAATTAGAATTAAATTATTAAAAAGTAACCAGTGTTTGAACATGATAGTTATTTATATTAATAATTATCAATAAATGAAAGAAATAAAATTAAAAATTTTGTTTCATAAACAAGTAAATATTAGAAATATAATTCTCATTATTAATTTTACATTATTTATGATAAACTTGGCTAAATTACCAAGTATTTAAATATAATTTCTCCACTTTCTATTATATATTTTGTATGAAGAAGAGGTAAATTGCAGTACTGCAAGGTATTTAGCACTACAAATATGTTTATACTACATGATACTTTTTGAAGTACCAAAACTTCCTTATGAATTTAATTAAAATTTAAAACTTAATTAAAGATTAATTAATTAATTAAAAATTAGAACTTAATTAAAATTTTGTTGCAAAAGATTTATTATCATGTCCATTACTGCAACATTGTCAGAAGGGAGAGTGGGGAAAAATATATTTATAAAAATAATCTATTTTTTAATATACAAATTAGATTGGATAAATCCACCTCGGTTACGGTAATTCTATTTAATATTTTATTATTATTGAAATTTTCGAATTAAAATACTTTCAAATACTAAATGGCTCCAGTTTTCTATAACTGTTTAATACGAATAGCTCTTATCCTATTTCAAAATGTTTTGATCTCCTAAAATTAAATTGATTAAAAATAAAATCAAAGCTTTTCCTATTATAACAAAAATAATGAGTACTGCTGTTGTTGATATTATTTACATTATCTTCTTGTTTGATTATTACAATTTTTCCAAATTATAAACTTGGTAAATATTCTTTACTTTCAGCATGAGCGTTCGCTATACCAAGTAAAATCTGAAATGCAGTTAGAAAGAACATCGCTGCTTATCTGAGTTTCCTTTTTCTTACTTTTTCATATTATAGCTGACACGTCGTTATAAGTTCAATATCTGAGCTTCCCGTTCTTTCAGACCCATGTGTTTCCAATATTATCGTACACGTTCTGACTTTCATTTTAACCCCAGTTCATTCTATCACCTTATTTATTACTTATTATTACTTGCTTATTCGTCGCTAATTTTTTGAGAAAATATTATTTCTAAATGTAGAATACAATAATTGCACGTCTATATTATTTATTTCTAGGTTTTGAGAAAGTTTAACTTATAAACCGATTCGTGAGTGTTCTCATTTAAATACAGAGTATAAATTCTTGCATAAAAAATTCTACATCATAATTATTCATAGATAGTTTAATATAGATAGTAATTGTTGGCTAAGAGATAATGTATGTACGTGTTAATTTTTAAGACAGCTATAAATTATACGTATAGTTTTAAATTTTTAAGGAAAAATATTACAAATAAGTAATTATTACTACCAAGTAAAGATATAGTTACTTTTAATTCAAGGAATTAAAAATAACATAACTCAGTTTTAGCAACCATGTTACCGAATACTTTATTTAGATAGATTCAATTATAGGAAGGGAGTCCCTCACAAGGTCCAACTAAGAACGATCAAACTCTGAATTATTGAGTTTGTACCGATTTTTGATGTAAACTAATTTTTTAAAAAGTTGGAAATGGAAAAAACTTTAATTTTTTAAAAGAATCTAAAAAATAGTTTAAATCTTTTGTAATGTAGTTTCCAGATACTTGTAAATGCAAACTACATCATGAGGTTTCAGTAGTAACTTATTGCAAGATATATTTTAACTTTCAAAATAAGCTTGCACTAAAGTCATTTTTTTCTGTTTCCAGGAAAGAATGAACTTGTATGTAAATGAAAACACGTTTCTAAACAACCGTTATTGCTGTTGAAGAAATACTTTGGGTATGTATAAATATTAATTTATCATAAAATTTCTATCAATCTAATTTGTAGTTTTAAATAAGCGTTGTTATCTTTATTGCTACAAGACTACGGAACTAAAAATTGTACGATGATGGAAAATAGAAAAGTCATTCAATAACTTATTTTTATTCATTTGAAAAAATTACAGAAATTTGTAGAAAAAATAAAAAACCAGAGATATTTTTCTTTTCTATAACAGAAAAAATTTTTGTTATTTTAGTTTATGACATTATATACTTTAAATGAATGAAAAGTAAAAAACTATTTTTAATGTTTTATTTATTACTAAAGAAGAACCATCTATAACGTTTTATAAATACCTTGCTGGGTATTTTCTTCCTCTACACCGAATACTTTTATTATTGCGTCCAATAAGACAAGCTTGCGATGGTTGTGTTTTTTACAATTGATTTCTCTGTATGTTTTAGTGCAAAATACGAAAATAACGCTCATTTTGTCTATCACGTCAGGAGTTTTCGCAAATCGCAAATTCTGAGTATTTTACATACTCAGAAGTTTGTCATTAAGGCTGGCTGAAGAGAAGGAGTGGTTTCCAAAGCCATGACGTACTTCATAAAAATTAATTAAATAAATAAAAATAAATTACTTTAAAAATGTACTATTATAGAAATTAGGCTTATTTTTTTGGCATTTTTCTTTAGAAATTACTGGGTCAATGACCCTCCCCCGTTCTCCTCTTCAGACGACTCAACTGTTTAGTTATAAGAATGCGTAGTATAAGACAAAAAAAGAGAATATATTATACTAATTATTTTAGAAAAGTTTTATATCTACTTTTTAGTATCACATTTTCTCAATTTTTCAACTTTTTACAAACTTTGAAATTTGTGATTTGCGAAAAATCCTGATGTGATGGCAAAAAATGAAGATTAATTTCAGATTCAGAGTTAAAAAAACAAAGTAATCAATTATAAAATGTTAAAAACCTTTCCACAATCCAAATTTTGCAAACTTGTATAATCCATTAATTTTTACTTCCTAGTACGCAATAAATGAAGAATTGTGATCGTGAAAAATTCTGATTGAATTGTGTACTTTTCTGTTTTCGGTTTTCAGATTTCAACGTAAATATCCATTTTGCTACCCGTGAATCCATTTTGACTAGTTTCGGCGTGACATCTTTACGTACATACATATGTACGTATATAGCTCAAAAATTATTAGCCCTAGAATGTTGAAATTTTGGATTTAGGACTTTTGTAACATTTAGTTGTGCACCTCCTCTTTTGATGGAAATCAACTGAACCAAAAATGTCCAAAAAAGCCCAATTTCCAAAAAAATTAGATTTTTGACTTTTTCTTAACTGCTGTAATAAGCCCTACTGCTAAGACTTTTTCAGCCATATATTCATAAATGTTTCTTAGTTTCACTGGTTCCAGAACTATAGCCAAATAAAATCTTAGTTAATGAAATATTTGAATCTTATAAGGGGAAGGCACATCGGTTCGAATAGGAGTTCATCTTCTTTTTTTTTAAAGTTTGTTTTTAAATTTAATTACATAAACTTATTACTAATTATTAATCACTGATTGAAAAAAGGTTTTACGATTTAACAAAAAAAAGAATATCAGTAAATCATAATGAAATAAAATCATATCATATCATTAATGAAATTTTAGAAAAATGTGTGTATGAAATTTAATAGGCGTACAAGGAATTCATGTATTTTTATTAATTTTGATATTTTTATGAATTCTGATGTTTTTATTAATTTATAATTTTTAATTTAATTTTTTGTTCGTGACAAGCGACATTAAAAAAAATGTTTATATACTATTATCTTATTTGACTCGTTAAATATGATCGTTTGACTCTTGTAAGTCACGCCATGAGACTAGACGTTAAAATCTCTTTAGCGTAACCTCATTCTAACATTATTTGGTACAAAGCTCCGATTGTTATCAAATGAAAAATTATTTCATCCGTATACATAAACCTTTAGTCAAACATAAATCTTTATTGACTAATTTCAGTCGAGTTGATAAAGATTTCAGTTAATACAGAACTTTACAACATTAAAATTATCATCTTGAAAGTTGTCTCTGTTAATTCTAATCTTGTTGATTGTTGAAAGAAATTATGGGGAGTATTAAAAAAATATATATGTCTATTACTTGCTAATAATCATTTGCTTGAAAGACACAATTGTGACGTATATCTTCTGTCACAAATAAATTAATTCTATTAACTCGGAAGCAGAATAAAATAAAAGGAATATCCTATAGTCGATTTATTCTGTTAGCACGCTGCTTTAGCTATTCTTTTACAAAGTAGATCCATTGAAAAAAAATTTTTTGCAGTCCTTCCTTCCTCCGTATAATCTGGAGACTCTGAGGGGCTGTTTTTTCTTGGTGTATTGTTTTGCTGTTAACGGTTTGTACAACCTATGAAAGCGAGTAATGACCAGTATACTAAATAGTCAAACTTAAATAGGACAGTCTTGTGTATCAAGGTTTTGAATAAAATACTCTTTGAGATATCTTTTAACCTTTGGAAAGTAAAATATTGTCCAAGGCAATAAAAAAATAAAAATTTGGCATAAGACTAGCATTCCTTAAAATTTTCGGAATAAAACTAGACAAACCATTGAGGTATGGAAGTTGAGCACTTCAGCCAGAAATATTTTATTTCATTACCTTCTTGTATATTAAAATTGCAGGTTTTCCCAGATGGGTTTTAAAAATGTTTTTAAAATATCTTTAAAATACTTTATCCACAATTTGTTTTTCCTTACCGATCCTATTTTATCAACCCTATGTGAGGGTAATTATAATCCATAATTTCCTCCTAACCCGGAGTCAAACCAACCTAAGATTGCTGCACAGAATAACATGCGCCATAATTAACATAGCGCCAGCTAAAAAACCCTTTCTCTTTGGTACGAATCTCAACATTTATCTCCACCCTATATGCTAAATTTTTAGCAAGGTAAATTACAGGAGATTACAATCAGACGTTGCTTCAAGAAATCTAGAATCTCAATAATAGAGTAGTTTTCTGAACTCCAATCTGCACGATTTACGGAATTTGTAACCTTGCGACTGAGCTAAGAAAATGTCATGAAAATGGTCAGTTTCTTAACTAGTCAACATTCCAACATAATCAGAACTATCAAGTGACAGACAAGGTTCAAATCTTTTAGCAATCTCACCAGTGCTTTTTTCATTGCTATTATTACAGTCCGATGTCATATTTATCATTAAGCCTATCAATACCATTTCTTGTCACGAAAAAATTACTTTACCAACAAAAGGTCATTTTCAGGGCAAGTTCTGTTCTTTCAGCCAATTTTCATCCACGATTTTATAATTTCGAATATTCTAATAGGACTGACTATCATATTTCAATGCATTCTTCGTTATATGGTCACTAATTCTATTGAGGTAATGTCTGTTCCTCTCCAATACCGTAATCAAAAGATGGACTGGAAACCAGCCCGAGTTCCTGTAACACAGCGTTATTAATTGTTGCCAAAAAAATTTCAGGAATTCCATCAGTTATAAAGACCGACCTGTATTGAGCCAAAATATTTTTGATAAACTTGAAGTGAAACTCAGAAAAACACCCTACCACAATACAATGCAACACAACTAAATACTAGGATATTTAAACGGTAAGAAAAAGAATGTGCTAATTTTTGTGATTGTATATAAGAACGGTAGAAGTTAACCTCAGCATTCATCCAAAAATTCTCTTGCCACTGTGCAAAATGGATGCATCCTAATTCATAGATGCAACCTTTATGAAGACTTTTAAGTTTGTTGTACATCAATATCTAAAGAGAGGAGTAGATGCTTCCACTCTTAGAATGAATTTATCATGTTAAAGTACAAGATGTGAGACAAGCATATTGGAGTCTTGTCTCTTAACTTTGTAACAAGACGTACACACTAGATGAGGTGATGACAACTGATGGGTTTTTTCGCTGGATACCTCAGTACAAATTTAATGAAGCATTTAATTTTAAATTAAGTTTGCTTATTGACTTGGAATGCCAACTCAAGTTTTTAGCAATGAACTTGCATAGCTACTTTTCAATCATCAGCTTCTGCAAGATGAGAGTATTTTTCTCAATCCAAGGGTTGCCGCTGAGGGTTTATTATTAACACTCATGATTTAATGTGGAGGTGATGTCTTAATGGCTTTGAAAGATAATAGATCCAATTTAAAAAAAGCATAAATGAGAATTTTAAAAATAATCTTAGCACATTAATAATAAATATATATTTTTTTATCTATTTTAAACGTCAGTTTTTAATTTATCGTCTATCAAACATAGAAAAGGTGTTTTTAATATTTTTTTGTAAAAAAAGAAAACGTGTTCGATAGTCGTGATGAGTTAGAGTGATAAGGATGATTTAAACTTTCCTGCTAACGAAATGATCATAAGCATCGAATTAATTAAATACATAGTAATTCCTTGGAGGAAAGTAAGTAGAAGGGGGCTAAGTTTAAATATCCACCTTACCTTATACGGGGTCTTTAGAATTTCTCCACGTTTTGAAAAACAATTGTTTTCTGCGAAACGCGTGTTTCGCAGGCAGAAGAGAGTGAATTTCAGTTAGCTTTAATTTTTTTCAAAAAAGGGAACACAATGTGTGTTTTCAAAAAAAAAATAGAGCAAATAGAGTTCGTGTTAACAGAAAAAAAGACTAGTTATCATCCTCATACTATTATTGTTATTATGAAGCGATTTGTTCAGCTTTAACTTATGAGGATTTTTTTTTTTAAATCTTACTTAACCCATTTAGTATTTTTTTATAATATATTAGGAAATATACTACATAGGTTAATTTATATTATCAAAATGGAACCATGGACCATGGAAGATTTTAATGAAACATATACTTAACGTTCTTTGCGACTTATTATTTTCGTACCATTATAGGTAAGTAGATTTTACAAAGTTTATTTACCATGCTGTAAATATAAAAATAAAATTCTAATGAAACAAGATAAAAAATAATTATACTTACAACTAGAAAACATGAATCCTTTTTTTTTAACTTCCGAAACCAAAGTTAAGTATTACATCAGAGGATGAAGATGAATGATGTGTAGCATATGTAAAAATGCCATGCCTGGCCGGGATTCAAACCAAATTTTATGTAACCTGTATAAATAATTTTCTAACCAGATTATTTTCAAAATAAAAAATGGGTTTTAAAAATATTTTCTTACAAAAGATTATTCATTAAAAATTGTTTTTATTAATAAGTATGTTATAATCTGAATATTTTTAGACCTTTCATAGAACGAGTATTTCAAAATTAAACTACTTAATTTTAACAAGTCAACGCATATTCATTATACGAAATTAAATTTTTACTTTCTCCTTGCTGTTTTTGAATGAATGTATGAAATGAATACCTTTATTTCCACATCTATTGTCTACCTTTTCTAATTAAAATATTAATTTAATTAAAAGTAGCTTAACCAACGTTTACTTTTTATTTGGTTGCAAAAAAAAAAACAACGGTCATTTTGTAATAAGTATTTATAAATACACTGTACTCTTATTTAAATATTTTTTCCTAATTATTGATCACACTTTATTTATCTATTTAAGAATTATAAAGTTCTAAAACAAGACCAAAAATATTGATTCATTGCGGTTGCGTGCTCGGTTGCTAAATGGAAGATACCGGATTCGATTTTCGGTTAACACTGAAAATGTCTCGACCTCACAGTTAGGTATTCAGTGCAATCGCAGTAAATGATTTCAGTAGTTATTGTAATATTTCTTGACTGAATTGATATACAGTTGTGAAGTGTGTTTCACATACCTTATTAGTGTAGTGAAAATATATATTTGGTAACTGTATGCAGTGAAAACACATAATTATAATTAATCCTGAAAAATTCTTTAAATTAAAAATTTCCTTACATTTTTTTACATGATAAACTAACTGTTGAAATGAATCTTTAAAATCATTTTAAAATATTGATTTATGTTTCATAATTTCAGTTCAGTACAATAAAACAAGCTGAATTGGTTTGAATAAAATGACTAAATTTGTTAAAGTTATTATATATGGTGAAAAATAGAAAAATAAAATTACAAATAAGTTTATAATTAAATTTATGAAAAATTATAAAGGTTTATTGAGTTATAAATTAAAATACATATATACATAAAGAAACGAAATTATTAAAACTAATATTAAAAAAAAAAAATAAATGACTTTTTATCAAATTCAGTAAAGAAACTGCAAATGGAGCAATAGCTGAGCTAAAAGATTGCTACCCCTCTCTTTTTCTGTTTAGCCTCCGGAACTACCGTAAGGTATTACTTCAGAGGATGAATGAGGATGATGTGTATGAATGCGAATGAAGTGTAGACCACTATATTTCCACTTACGAAGGCGGAAATCTTTTAGCAGCGTAACCCTGCATTATGATTTGAGGCGTTTGCATTAAATCCCAGTAAGTAAAGTTCGTTTAGAAGAGTTAATAAGGTTTTATTAAAGCCCATAAAATCACGTATAGTCGGCACAACCAGCCAATTATTAAAAATTTCATTAGAGGTTGCTAAGTAACGGCTCAAAATAAATTATTTCATTCTTTCAAACTTCAGTTTTTTCTTGCTCTTTGGTTTTTAATTTGTTTAACTTCTTTAATCGGTTTTTTTAACTTCTTTAACATATCTTACCCGAAGAAATTAGTTATATTTTCATGTAAATATTTTGTAATAATTACGTTTATTTTATGAAACAGTGAGACAATATAAGCATTCTTAAACTGCAAATTGTATTAATGAAAATTTGTCGTAAGTAATGAATGGAAGCGACAGTGGAGGTTTTGAAAAAGACTTTTTCTTATTTTAACTGGTTTGGACTCTAGTGCTTAAACTTACTGAGTGGTTTCTGCAAACTTTAGTGAAAATATTTGACTGCTCATATGGAATAGCATTTCTCTTTAATTGAAAGCTTAAAGTAAAGGCAAAAGAGTTTGCTTATTCATTACATCCTTCTAAAGACAAAATTACAAATAACTAAATAACTGTATTTTGTATTGTTGTCGTTTCTAGAAATGTAAGAGGGGTTATTTTTTTGGCAAGTACATCAGCTCTTTCACAGCCATATATTCAAAACTTACACGGTTATTTTTGTAAAATATATGCCTTGCTACTCGAAGACCAAACGTACTCGAAATTATTTATGTTGGAATAGTCTGCAAAGCCCAATAGCATTCGAACTTGAGGCATCAATGGCATCAACTAGGTGAACAGTTTTGTAAACACAAGCATCAAAAATAAATTCATTAATGGCTTCATTGATAATGTGGATTTCCCAGTATTACTCTTCTCATCATCAAATGCCAATAATCTCGTATCGGATAATTAGCACTAGCAATTATGCAATCCTCAAACTTCACCAGTTCTAGAACAGATTTTGGCGTACTGTATTAATGGTTCTAAAATCTCAAGAAATGTATAATTAAACTTAAACCAGATTTTGGGGTTACAAAGTTTCTTCTTTATAAGATTCGGCTGGTCTTTTTTAAACGTTCTGCAGAATTGTAAGCGATCTATACCTTGATACATTAATGAACATCGTAAATATGTATTATTTTTTAGTTCCCGTAAAAATCATTAATCAGTAGCTTTCCAACACTACAACACGGAGAAAACTAAAAACATTTTAGTTCGAGAATTCATATTATCAAGTGAGTAGTTCGTAATGACGTGATTATTATGAGTATATCTTACGAGTAGATATAAATTTTCGCTTAAGCAATACTGTTAACTATTCTCTAGGAAATAATTTCCAGAAATTAAAATTTATCTTTTTCAATCAAAAACGTTTTATATTATTGAGTCTTCCATCTAACTAATAATCTTACTCTATTAAAATTAATGCCTCTCTTCAAGTACTTTTACAGTTAATACAGGTTATGCATTATTTCTTATAGCCGCAAGCTTCCTAGATACGTACAACCGACTTATTTAAGAGCTGGAAAGGATAAAAAAAATAAGACTCCAAATTATATTCCGTACACTGTCTATTTACTAACTTTGTCTCAGAGTTTCATTTTAAAACGAAATCTAAATTCCACTATTAATCTTTTAAATACAATCTTACTTATAAATAAGCTTTTTGATCTGAAATAATAGAAAATTATTTTTAGTTTAATAAATTTTGTTTAAAAAAATGCTTTAAACTGTTCAAATTGTAATATAGAATGATCTCTATTAAATAAATCAGGTTTTTAAAAGATATATGCATCACTTTAACTACTGTATAATAAATGAATTCTGAAAAAAACTAATAGAATATAAAATAAGCTTCACCGCAGCAAAAGTTTTTAATATGTAAGCTGAAAGTACGGTATTTTAATGTATGTTATGTATGGGCAAATGGAAAACATTTTTCTTAAAGTAAGTAAATTAAAGAATTTCGATTATATTTTATTTATTTAAAGTGTTTTTTTATCAAATATTTGTTAATTTAAGTATATAAATATTTCAGAATCGATTTCGGAATTTTTAATGTTATATCAAGTTATCAAGACTTGTTCTCTTGAACAAAAAAATTTAACATAGTGTTAAATTTTTTTTAATATCTGATTATTCATCTTCATTTATCTGTGATTTTTATTGCTTAATCCAATACTAATTCCAGGTCTATATGACTGTGAAGCATCTTTAAAACCTCTAGTATTTTGAAATTTTATGCTAAGTTGACGCAAACTTTGTCAGATCGACAGTGGAAAATTAGGACATCTGACATGGATAATAGTAATATCCCCAATTTTCTCCCAACACTAAACCATTGGAATACTTCGGCTTTGTGTAATTGACAATATTTTTAGCACGGATAACTCTTGAATAAGAAGTACATCAGATGATTGCTACCAATTGCAAAATCAAAATTTACAAGCAGTTTTTAAATTTAAATTTGAATGACGAGGAAAGTGATTTTTTTCTCATCCTAGACATATTTTAAACACAAACATTGCCTATCTATCTATTGTTACGTAGAACTAGACAATATGAAGAAGAGTTTTACATAGAGTTTTACAAGAGAGTATTTACATAAAAATAAATATTAATTACATAATAAAATAAGCTACACTAAGAAAAATATTTGCAAACTCATAAAATATGAATGTATCTGGTCCTTCATGCAACTTTACACTTTCTTCATTTTCTTTTTCTGTTTAGCCTCCCGTAGCTATTACTAAGAATGAACGAGGATAATATGTATGAATGTAAATGAAGCGTTGTCTTGTTCAGTATCAGGAATTCGATCTGAGATTGTACAAGTCTACACTTCATTCACATTCATACACATCATCCTCATTCATCCTCTGAAGTAATACCTTACG
>JAAAKQ030220595.1:0-11469 GCA_010016005.3 Zanna intricata | reverse complement strand
GAATATTTGGAAATCTGGAAATTCGGCCTTCCAGAAGAAATTAGCATCCCACAATACATATATATATATATATATATTTTTATTTTTTTCTATATTTAATACCACACACATAACATACTATACACTTCATTCACATTCATACACATCATCCTCATTCATCCTCTGAAGTAATATCTTACGGTGGTTCTGGAGGCTAAACAGAAAAAGAGAGAGGTTAGATGTGGTGGAAAGCAGAATAATAATGTATTCCTTTTTTCCTTGAAACAATGTATTATATAGATCACTTCCGTTCATCAAGGGAAACAAAAAGTATTTACTTGTATATTGGATAAAAACCGTAATGTTTATAAATTATATTTATTTTAATTCTATTTTTATCTCTATCGAGATCTCTCTAGCATTCTTGTTTTACCATCTTTATTATTTATTCGGAAGGTTTTGGGTTCGAATCCTTTTTGACCATGATATTTTTCATATGCAACAAAATTCATCTCAAATCATCAAGTGATTATAATCGGTTCTAACGTTGTTATAACTAAAGAATAAATAAATAATTTTTTTTTATAGTCAGAAATACAGTGCTACTATAAATGTTTAATGTTGTAAAATTTCTGAAAAAAAAAAATTGGATGAAAGGGCGCTAAATCCTGAAATTAGTTAAATTAGATGACAATTTACTCGTACAAAGTTTTTTACTTTTCGGTTTGATATCCAAGTGGATATCTTGAGTATAATCATCATACCAGTGTTTATGACGAAATATTCTGGAGTATCTAGTACCTCAATCGGATCTAGGAGAAGGAACAGTTTTAAATGTCACTAAAGAAAAGTTGTAAATATACAGAAGTTCATTGAAATTAAAAAAAAAAATTATTGTTTTTTTTAATTTCGGGAAAGTACTGTTAATTTGGTATTTTAATGACGCATGTGACTTGGAAGTGGAAAAATCTCAGTTAGGAATGCATATGTACATATGCGTTATATATATGTGTTTATTAAAAAACAATCAAAGATCCATAGGTAAAAGATGAACTTCGTATACTCAATTCGTATAGCCATCCAAGTATTTTTTTTTTTTTTTTACTGTTCTGAGTTTCCACCTCTGTGGAAATTCAGAACAGTAAGAAAAAAATAAATAAATAAATGGATCAACCTTAGAAAAGATGATAAAGTCAGTTTAAGAGATGAGTAACTCACATTGAAATACATTTTGAGGTATAAACCGTATATATATATATATATATATAGTATGTCTTGTTAAGTAACAAGACCGGTAAAACGGACCTGAGTAACGGATTCCTACCAATTAAGAATAAAGTAGTAAAAAATATAATAATGGGAGGAATCCTGAAACCCTTTTAAACCCTAACAGAAACCCTTTTAGTAAAGGTAATAGGTCCGTTTAACAATCGTCTTTTGCACTATTGGCCACTGACACCCCTAAACAGATGTTTGTTCTATGGGAAGAGTTACCGGACCAAGTTAGGAATTTCATGGGAAGGTATGAGGGCAGACGATCATTCTCACACTTCGAGTTAGATCTGGTCCAGCAGGTAAAATAGACAGGAGTATAAATATTCGGGGGAAGACCAGTTAAAAATTAGTACTGCGAAATCAGTCTGTCAGAGTATTCTGGCAGGAGGTCAGTGATGAAGTAAATTTCTAGTGAACTAAATTCGGCGTGAATACAGTGACGTTACAAGTAATTCCAGTACATGAAAACAAGATATGGTTCGGTGAGTTACTATTTGACTAAAGGTGAAAGAAACGTACTAAATTTCATTCATAGATTGTTAAGATAGTTTTATTTGTGAACAGCAAAGTTATTTGCAGTAAAAGAAGTTTATACTTGCCTTATCTATTGTACTATTGTTGTTAATACAAAATTAGTGGTTAAAAGTTTTAAGACTAATGGTGACACTAATGTCTTTTGTCAATGGGAATACATTTTTTCCATTATTTATTTATCTGTGAATAAATTCTGACATTTTCTTTTTATCCTGTTTTATATGTAATCGCTGTTTTATTATTATTGACATTTATTACTATTACTGTGATTGTTGTTGTGGCTGTAATTACTATTTTTATTATTCTAATTATTATTGTGAGTTATGTATTATTGTCGCTTATTATTATTACTACTGTCATTATTATTATAATTGATTTCTCTTGTTTTACTTATGTTGTCTAAATAATAAATTGTAATTATTTAAACATTTCCAATTGACAATCTCTCAATATTCTGATCAAGCCGCGAACACGCGATAATATATAATACATTGTAGATTTTATTTCAATTATAATATAACTAGGTTTTCACTGTAAAGAAAGGAACTGGCCACTACTCAATAGCACCTAATTAATATGTTTATAAGTTTCATATTATACCGATTATATCAACGGTAGGGTTAACCAGCCTTCGGGCATATTTCATATTAGTAGTGTAGAGGCTATCAGACCCAAATATCAGCAAAGTTTTGTAAGGTGAAAGTTTGCAGTTTTTAATTTTTACGTGATATCTGATACGATTAAAACTAGTTAAACATGTTGTAACACACGTATTAATATTTAATTTAAATACATATATACAATTTTACGTATTATACCGCAAGCGAAGATGGTGGTGTATTATTTAATGCGGGCACACGGGGCTTTAATCAAATAAATAATAAATATAATTATTAACGTTTCATAATTTTGTATTCGTAAATGTAATTTTACAAATATTATTTCATAAAATGAAATCCTGTATAATTTGTTATGCAATTTTGAATTACGTCATACTGAGACATAAATCGTGTTGTTCGTACATTTTTATCATAAATTACATTAATTCTGTTCGTGCAACTTTGGCGTTTTTAGTATTTTTTTTTAAATATTGAAATACTATTTAAAAAATTATACATGAATTCATATTTTATTTAGTATATAATTTTAGTGTCGGTTTTTATCGATAAATCTAATTTTTAAGTGAATAAAATGCTGTCAAAATATTGAATAAATTTCCTGTTCTTTTTACACGTGACAGGATTTTATTTCAAATTCGGGATCGGGAAATTTTGTGGAAACTCTTCATTTTTTTATTGGGAAAACTAAGTTAAATACGTCAAACATAAAAAAATAAGGTTTTTTACAAATATATATATTTTAGAATATTTTCTTTAAAAATTACTAGAGTTACAGTTTTGGGACCAATTTATTAAATTGCTCACTATTTGAAACAACCAAATTTACCCTTTAATTTATGTTCCAAGATTTCAATATGGGTTCATTTTTCTTTTGGAGTAAAAATTAGGGTGAAATCTTATGTAAGCTAAATATTGAAAACGAAAAGTTTTCAAATAATGTTTATATTTACTTATTTTTTTCAAGTGTCCTGAAATCTTTTTCATCTATTAATGAGACAATCTTTGTACAAATACATATATATATATATATATATACGGAGAAACCTTTAGGACATGTTTTACTAGTGAAATTAATGAAAAACATTCTTATAAACCTATGTATTGAAACGCTTTGTTTTCTAGTTGCAGCTAGCGAAAGATTTCGCCTGAATTTCAGGTTTTCTAATAAAAAGAATCCTTACTATAATTTTTGGGACCAAAATTAAGAAACAAAGGTTGGTGGTTTTTTCTTATGTAATTTCAGCTGTGAAATAGGATAAAACAGATCCCAAAACTGTAATTCCAGTAGGTTTTAAGATATCTGATGTAAAACACAAAATCTTGTGTTGAAAAACAACTTTTTTTTTTTTTAGGTTTATAATTGTACAGAATTTAATTATGTGAAAATTAATGTAAATACAGCCAATAAGAAATAAATTAAAACTTTTAAAATTTGGTTTTTTATTGAAGCAAAACAGACGAAAAATAGACAGAAAATCTGTTTATTCTTTCTGGACCTAATAAACATTAAAAAAAAAAAACCAGTAATTAATAAAATAATTTTAAAAGAAATACAAAATTTATAAAACATTATTTTAGCTGTGCATATTCAATAATTTACACAAATTAAACGACATAATTACGTAAAAAACTAAATTGAAATGTATTTTCCTTTAGAAATATTTTAAAAAATGTTATTGTGTAGGTGTAAAATATTAACTAGTCAACTATAAAAATTATGTAATTCGTTTGATTATATTGTCATAAATTATAACACGTGCCGGTCTCCGTGGTCGAGTGGTAGCGTCTCGGCTTTTCATCCGGAGGTCCCGGGTTCGAATCCCGGTTAGGCATAGAATTTTTCACACGCTACAATTCATTCATTCATCCTCTGCAGATATACCTAACGGTGGTTCGGCAGGTTAAACAAAAAAAAAAAAAATTATAACAAAAAGTTAATATTATAGAAGAATACCTAATTAAAATATGACTTACTATTGAATTTATAAGAAATAATCCTGAGGTGATACGAAAAGTCATCGGATATATTATAATTTACGTGGGGCAGAGTGCTGCCCACATTCGTCGGAAAGACGGAATTTCGAACAATTACTGTAACTGAGGTTTGTTATTCTGTTACCATTTATCATTTAATTTATTTGTTTGCTATATTAAGAACAATGTTTATTAGGTACAGAAAGAATAATACGATTTTCAGTCTATTTTTTGTATGTTTTTGATTAAATAAAAAACCGATTTCTGTTTACTTTTTATGAACTGTAATTACATTAATTTTCTTAGAATTGGATTCTCTACAATTTTTATTTACTAAATATTCCGCATTTATTACTAATTTAACAAAGCTATTATACTATAAACAAAAAAAAAAAAAAACTTGTTTTTTGACATCAAATTTTTTTTATTTTACATCGAATATCTTAAAAACTACTTAAGTTACAGTTGCGGGATCTGTTTCCAGCTTAATTTACATAAGAAACCACCAACTTTACTCCTTAATTTGTGTCTTAAAAATTACAGTAGGGCTTCTTTTTATTACAAAGGCTGAAATCCAGACGAAATCTTTCGCTAAACGAAACTCGAAAAAAAACCATTTCCATACCTATGTTTATATGAATTTTTTTTCATTATTTTAACTAATACATGTCTGAAGGTTTCTCCGTTTCTTCACGAAAAATCTGTATATAATGCATAATTACATATTTTTAAATACACGGTGACATTACTTCTCATACTGTATTTATAATTTCATTATTAATAACTATAGTTACAGAAAAAAAAAAAAAAGAAAAAAATACATATATAATATATTAGCGACGTCTAGGGCATGTGAGGCAGTCTGTTTGCTGAGGATACCTTGGTCCAGGACATACACAAGAGTGTACTGGATCAGGGTATTTCCGATGAAGCATACGGGCCCTTCTTAGGTTTGAGAGGTCGCGTGCGGATGGGGAAGGGCACTCGCGCATTTTTCAATGCGCATGCCGCCACATTAGGTTAGGCTAGTAAGACGGGAAGAGTAGTCTCCTGGAGGAAAGACGCGTCGGCTCACCACAAGCGGCGGGGAGGTTGTCACGCCCTAATGATCCCAGGAGAACCTCGATGGGGGGCTTCACTACGGGAGTCCAAACTGGAGGGGCAAAAGGTTAGGATAATCGGCTGCCAGGAGTTCCAGGGCTGGTTGATGATATGCAGAAAGGCGATTCCAGCTGCCCCGGGAAAACGGTGAGGGAGGTTTAGTCGGTAGGGGGTAGGATAAACTTCGCACATGGATACTATGTTGCGGAGCCTACTTAGCTGTTTGCTAACCCAGGACAGCAGTGTTCTGGGCTCGAGCCCTACACACCCCACGAACACCCCGTGGGGCGTGCGTAAATGCATTCCTCAACCTCGTAAAAAAAATATATATATATATATTAAAGATGATATAATAAATTTATCTTGCTCATTTGTCAAAACTATAGTTATGTTTTTTGTCCTGTAAATGAATTAGTAAATTAATCAGAAAAACAATTTACGTTCCAAAAGAAGAAAAAAAAAATTTTTATGTAGCGTACACTGTATAAATAGTAAAGAAAGACATGAAGTAGAGTGCCGTTACTGGAGACGGGTCAGGGACCACAGTACAGCGACTGTCTCTTGTTCTATGCAACAAACAACTCGTGTTACAACTGACTGGTAAGCGATGAACGAACGCTTTCTTTTAGTTAGATGAACGCTCTACTACGGTCAAAGATGTAATAGTAATAATAATAATAATAGTAAATAAATAGTGTAAAGTGTATTTGTCATCTGCTTTCTATGTGTTATAACTCGGTAGAAGAAAAAGGAAAATCTTTGTCATTTGATTTTATTTGTACACTTAATTCCTCTATATTAGATTATTATGCAGCCGATTTCTGTCTATGTAAAACCATAACTGTAGTGTTCATAAAACATAAAAATGATTCTTATTTTTCGGGCTAAAAAGGAAGGATAAAATTATCTGTTAAATTCCTTTTTTATTCATTTGTGTGGTTATACGTTTTTTAAAAGAGAACGTAAAAAGATTTATAAATATTAAATTATATAATTAATGTACTCCAAATATATCTGCATTATTCTCTATTGTTTATTGTATTATTAACGTTTAGTGTCAAAATAAAATGTTGTATAAAAAAAGGGGCGTGTATGAATCATTCTATACATGTCAGTTTAGCAACTTATTGACTGACTTGAGTACCGCCTAGTAAATTATATACAACTCTGTAATATCATTTATTAACGTCTGATAAGTTTATTTATTGTTAGAATAAACAACAGAATAATTTTCTTTTGTTTTTTTTAATTATAATTTCCAGAAAGTTATTTCGATAACCAAACAATCAAATTCTACCTTTAGTTTACTTTTAAGATAAAGAAATCAAAATTAGAAGTATTTTTATAAATAAATTAAATTAAAATCAGATTCCTTTTTTTATGATATTCGGCAAAAAAATTCTTGAGTAAATTTTTTAATAATTTCCAATAATCTTTTTTAGGTAAATTAATCTCAATCAAGAATATAATTAAACATAACTAACGAAAAAAAAAACTTTAAAAAATTCTATAATTGTTATTGTAATCCATAACTAAGGCTTCTTTTTCTTTTTTTTTTGCCCCCGGAACTAACGTACGGTATTACTTCAGAGGATGAATGAGGATGATAATATATGAATGTAAATGGAATGAATTGTAGTCTTGTACAGTTTCAGGCCGACCATTCCTGAGAAGTATAGTTAATTGAAACCCAGCCATCAAAGAACATCGGTATCCACGATCTAGTATTCAAATCCATCTATTAACTAAGACTTAAAAAAGGTATATATATATATATATATATATATACTTACACACACAATAAGATGTATACACAATTTTTAACTAATATTTTCCGATATATTTTTTATTTAAAAAAATTTAATATTCTTTAAAAACAAAAAAATAATAAACTTATTTGGAATCTTACTTACCATTAAAGCTATATAATTAGACGGGTGATTTTGTAGTTTTATTGTATGGTAAAAAAAAATTTGTAGAAAAAATTAAAGTAGATCGTTGGAATTATTAATTTTTACTATGGTAAAATGTATAAACAACTTTCACATGAACTTTTCCGTTTTTTTTTTCAACGAAGGAAATTAAGAAAAACATTTTTTTTCATAACAAACACAAAAATTGATATTCTAATATGATGTTCATCTAATTATTACATTTATGTTTTTTTGTTTTTATAAAATAAGGGCAGTACAAGAGCTGATAAGGATTTTGTGATAAATTTGATATTATCGTTGAAATCATCGTTGTAGCAAGAATTCGATTATACAAATTTGAAATCGAAATGAATAATGAAGTTGCATGATGGAGATAAATTTGAAACTATTTAATTAAAATTTAAAACTATTTTATGAATTAAAAAAGTGCGTGTGTTGAGCGCGGCAATTCTCTCACATTTATTTTAAAAATAATATTGGAGCTTAACATAGTTATTATTTGAAATACTTTTTAGAAGAATTACATTTCATTAAATTTTAATTAGACTATTGTTATTTTTATTTACTTTTTTTTTGTGTCTATATAATAAACGAGTCTCACACTTAAAATAAGAGTATTTCCTTCGATATACGTGCAAGTAAATTCCATTGTATTCCATTGTTTTACTTTAATGCGAGTCAATTTTATCGACCGTAAAAAAAACACTTTACGGTAAGTAGTCAATGTTTAATTATTTTTCCGCTTTTTAAATAGCAAAATGCCCCGTACACCTTCTGCCCTAGTGACTTGTATTGTTCGTACAGGTCTAATTATTTAATTTAATGCATTCTAACATGTTATTTATTTAAATTTTCACGAAAACTACTTAATTTTTTTTTTGGTGGAGGATTACAGCTTTGTAATGGTTTTTTTTTGGTGTTTTGTTATTTATAACCTAATTAGAAGTTCATTTATATAGTTTAATCATAGAATAAAACTACCGCTATTAGTAAGAAAAAAATTACCCTCTTCGAATCATTGTTTTGAAGTACTTTTAGTTGAAAAATACTAATATCATTGTTACAAACTTATTTACCAGTATTTATGCATGTATATTTGACCTGTATCTGGTTTTCATATCAAAATAATAGTTCAGATAAAAAAAAAAAAAAATAATAATCATAACATTTTGCTTGGTAAATTATTTATTGAAAAAACTGATATTGTTAATTTTAATTAAAGAATAATTTTATGAAATTTGAAAATATTCAGGGAAATAATATCACGAAAGAGCTTTAAAAAAAGTATAAATACGCCTTTTTTTTTTTTTTTTGTTGCTTTTAGTTTAACAAAAAACAACATTATCAAAATTAAAATAAATTGAAATAATATCACTGAAAAATTAAAAAAAAAGGAAAGAAAAAAAAAAGGAAATAAAAGTTTCTCCATCCTTAAAATTAAGGTATTATTATTATTATTATTTAAAATTCTTTATTGTTTTAATCAATTGATTAAAAATTAAACTTTTTAATGGTTAATAAATACTATTATTTATATTTGGAAGAAAAATGAAAACAGTTATATACGAAGCTTACCCCACCGGGTTGGTCTAGTGATTAACGCAACATCGCAAATCAGCTAATTTCAAAGTAGAGAGTTCTAAGGTTCAAATCCTAGTAAAGGTAGTTATTTTTATACGGATTTGAAAATACTAGATCGTGGATGCCGGTGTTTTTTGGTGGTTGGGTTTCAATTAACCACACTTTTCAGGAGTGGTCGACCTGAGATTGCACAAGATTACACTTCATTCACAATCATACATATCATCCTGATTCATCCTCTGAAGTAATACCTTACGGTAGTTCCGAAGGCTAAATAGATAAAGAGAAGTACAGGAGTTTTATTGGTCGTTATTGGCAGGAGAATTTACACATGTCAGTGCCCAAGAAACTTCTAATATACAAAGTTATTCCGGTATCGAATTGGACATATGGTATGGCATAGAGCTATGGAGTACGACGAAAAAGAGTAACATTGGTATTATACAAGCAGAATAAGTTATTATTTCCAGAATAAGTTGGCGAGATCGATTGCAGAGGCACCGTGGTTCGCACGGGACGAAGAAATTCACGGGACTGCCTAGAATTACCTGACGAAGAGGAAAAAACGTTTCGGTTCAAATTATAGATAACGGTAAGATAATCATGTGAACTTTCTAGCAGTTCCTAGTAACTTCCTAGACAACAACAAGGATGTCCGGCGACTGAAACACCTACGCGTGCCGAACTCGGAGGAATCTGAGGGACTCTTAATTTGGTTTAATATCACTTGTGTACATTAATGCCGTGATGATGAGCCTAGCCTCTTTCCATTTATCTCCATAAGTTTGTTTTTTTTTTTTTCAGTAGATTTTTATCAACTCTTGTATCTATGTGGCCTTATCCGGATGTATGAATTTTATGTATGTATGTATGAAAGTGTTTATTGGAAACCCCTCATCATATACTTTTTTGTAATATGATTGACTTGTGGTTCAATTGTAAATAAACAGATTGTGAGGCCAAAAAAAAATCAAAAAAAAAAAAACAATTATTAAACATACTTCTAAAAAACATTTTAAAAAACCTTCTAAAAACATTTCTAAAAAAATCTGATGTGGATACCATATGACTTTCTTGTACGCCCATTAAATTTCACACACACTTTTTTTTTTTTAAATGAGAAGTACATAAAATTTTATCTTGTTAATAACTTCTGATATTTTTTTATTATTGTTATTATTGAATTATTATTTATCGTAAAACGCTTTTTACGATCAGATGTTAATAATTATTAATAAATCAATATATTTAAATTAAAAAATAAGTTAAAAAAAAAAAAAACGAGATTAAGTCTAATTTGAAAAGATGTGCCTTCCCCTTGTAAGATCCAAATACTTCATTAAGTAAAATTCTATTTGGCTATAACTCTAGAATCAAAGAAAATAAGTACTACTTACAATATATCGTTAAAAAGCTCGCAATGAGGGTTTTATTATTGCAGTTAAGAAAAATTTTTAAATCCAAATTTTGGGCTTTTTTCAACCATTTTGGTTCAGTCGATTGTATTCAAAAGAGGAGATGCGCAACTAGATGTTACAACAGTCCTATATTCAAAATTACATCCTACGGCAAAATTATTTAGAAAAATTTATTTGTTATAGACCGATTATATTTTCAAACTGATTCATTTTTAAATTGTAAAGAGTGTAACTTAATGAATGAAAGTACACAAATGATTTTACAAATTTATATTGATTTTTAAAAGGAATTAAATTAAAAAAAAAAAAAAAATTATACTTGTTTCAATGATGAGGGAAAGTTGTTTAACTTGATACATGATTTCCTATAAATGTCTTAATACAAATTTATTATTGTACACAACAGCGAGAAAAAAACGAAAAACAATATTTTATTACTTTAATGTGGGTCACAAAGAGAAAATCTGTTTATTTTGATTAAAAAATAAATAAATCTAGATAGCTTTTTTTTTAATAACATAAATATAAGTTAAACTGTATTTATTACAATTAAATAATTTGATTGTAGATTGTTTGGACAATATTCCGATTTTGTTAATATTTATAATATCAAAAATTTATAATCAAGTAGCTTTGACTTAAGTAAAATTAACTGGTAAAAGTGTTTTAAAGCATTAAAACACTTCAAATGATAATAATTTAAACAATTCAAAAAAAAATTAATTAATTTTAAATATCTCATTGGCATTTTTGGTACTATTGCAAAATCTTATCTTTTACAGATATTATGTAAATAATTAATATTTTCTAATCTGTACATAATAAATTACATAGAATACGTTAAAAATGGGCGATATGCTTCTCAACGAATAAAAAAAAAAGAACTGTCCCAAACAACGATTCTTTTTTCTTTATTTATTTTTTTTTAACGAAAGATTGCACATCCATAAACATTCCAAAATATTGGTCATATTTATGGTAGCGTCTTGGTCTTTCATCCGGAGGTCCCGGGTTCGAATCCCGGTCAGGCATGGCATTTTTCACACACCCTAC
>JAAAKQ030220584.1:0-11469 GCA_010016005.3 Zanna intricata | reverse complement strand
TATTATCCCAAGGAAAATAGTAAGTATCTGTTTTTAATTTTTCGCTGTTAAATGGGTAATCGCTTTTAAAAAGGAAACTGTTCCAATTTTTCAAGAAAGTCAAAAATTTAGAAAAAAATCTGATGTATTAAGAGTACTGCAGAAAAAATCTGATTATTTAGGGAGCCGCAAACCGAAAAAGACTGGGAACCTTTGGTATATCACAATATTGTGGATATTAACTTTTTTTTTTTTTTTTTTTATACGTGATGGGAAAAATGACTGAAAAATTAATGAATGAACCTTCTGCTTTTTTTGCATGAATACCAATCAGTTCCACAACTGCTTAGTAATGCTTAGTACAAAAATTTTATCCTGTAATTGGATTTTTAATGCATGAAAATCAATCAATTTGCTAGTTTTTGTAATGCTAGTTTGAATACATGTTCTAAACTGACTCGCTGATTTTTTTTTTTTTTTTAATACATATTTTGGGAGGCTTATAGTAGTACAGAAGATTTAGAAGAACTAATATGAAAAATATTATGAAACTATTGCTGCTGTACATGATATGTCAATACATGGTGCATTAGGCATAATTTGGTTTGGTTGACTCTGAACTATGCTCAGAGTGTAGAGTCAATGACACTGTGGACCATATCCTATATGTTTTGTCCCGGTATGAGGCTGAATGTACCAGAATTGTTAGGGAACTTGAGACAGTAAACTCCTTTCTAGACTTTCGGGTCAACTGAAAGACCTGCAGAAAATGGACCACTGTGGCTGGCATCCTCTGATTTCTTGCCCTGTGCAGATTGGCTGAGGGAATGTCAGTATAGACCGGATGGCTAGGGACCGCCAGGGCAGTTGATTGGCCAGAGGTAGATGTTTTGGCGTCAAGCCACAGTTAGTTTAGGCTAACTAATTAATGATCTGAGAAGAAAGTTTCGGTGTTGGCTGGATGGTGACTTCAATGCCGAGGGCAGATGTGAAACAAGTAAATGTCACATGGCTATAAATTGATGGGTTTGATTTAAATAATTGTACATAAAGTTGAATAACCTGGTCGATTCTGATCTCTAAGGGAATTAGGTCTAAATTACTGTTGTGGCGAACAACATTTCTTTATTAGTGTGTTTATAATTAAATTACCGATGACAATGAGATATTTACAAACACAAGTAGCTTGTCTAATTTTCAGAACTAAGCATGGGGTTTGTGTTTCTGCAAACTTGGTTAGCTAGTTCAGAGGGCAACGAGTAGGACAGAATGAGAAGATGTCCAAAAGAAGCCTACAGCTGAGTCAAAATTCACTGATTTAAATGTCTATTGAGGGATTTGCATTGGTGGCATCCCAAATGAGGCTACACTGATGACTGTGATATGAAATCAGTTCGAGGGTCAATAAGAGACGACTCCTGGTAAAGCCCATCAGGCTATGATGGGCTTTACCCCATCAGGCTATGAGGGGTGGTGTGGTTATCGGAATGTCACAAAGTGGGTATCTTCCCTTATGGGGGTTGGGATGCTGTACATGATATGCTTTAAACACAAACTTAAAGATTTGACTTGTTAGTCTCAAACGGCACAATATCTTAACTTAAGCCTGGTAGTTTTGTAATACATTTAATCTTACACAATTACTTTCAGTAATTATACACCAGAACATCCAAGTATAAACTTTTATTTAAAAATTTACCTATCTATCTGATAGACCACAGGATCTAACCTTTATCAATCTATATATTCTCTGAACTTTGAGAACCTGTCAAATAATATTTGTTTTTTTTTTACAGATTATCCTTAAAATATAGATAACATTTCAGTAATACTAAACCCATTATAAAAAATTCTTTTAAATATATTAAATTCTTACAATGACTAATTGAAATTTGCCGTAGAAATGATAATAATGTAAAATCTATATATTTTTTTTTATATAAAAGTAAACATTCGTGAAAACAATGAATGAATCAGTTTTTAGAAAAAAGCTACAAACCAAAATACTACTATCTACAGACAATTAAATCATTCTTAGTCAAATAAAGCAAATGCATATTGATTTATGTTATGTACATATGCATACAAATACACATAATAACAAAACAAATAGACAAAGAAATAAAATCAAATTTAAACTAAAGCAAAATAGATATAAGGATATTTTTATAGAGAATATTATTAAAGAATACAAAAAGACCAATATTTCATTTGAAACAAGTGATAAAATTAAAAATTTGAAAAAACCCACAAAGCGTTTTGAAAAAACATATATACTGCAGCGTTTCCTGATGGCTTATAACAATAAAACTAATCTACGAACATGCTCAGTGGTGATACCTATGTAGCAAAAAATTGCATCAAAATCAACGCAACCACTTTAGAGAAACAAATGACTGCAGCGCCCCCTGGTGGCTTATAACTGTAAAACATGTCTAAGAACTCACTCTTAAGTGATACCTATATAATTCAAAAAACCACATCAAAATCAATCTAATAGTTTTTGAGAAAAATGACAACAAACACACAATCTCTTATACCAAACACATATACCATCTTTGTGTTCTGTCGTGGGTAATATATATATACCATATTTTTTTTTTTTTATAGATTATCCTTAAAACAAATTATTATGCTGAATAAAAATATAAGTAAAATAGTTAATATTAACAATAATGAAAAATATAATATACCTTTCAGACAAATGTTTAGATAAATATGGGTTCAGCAATAAAATAAATTTTACATAAAGTTATTAAAAAAAAAACAAATATAAATTGGTGAAACTAACAGTTCTTTTAAACAGAGATTTTTACATAAATAAAACAGAGAATTTTGCAAGTGTCGCGATCACCTCATTTCATGTAAAACATAAAAACCATTATTTAGAAATAAATAATAATAATAATTTTTTTAAATACAAAAATATCACATTTAAAAATATTAATATAAATACACACTCATAAATGAAGAGGTCAATTTTGAAAATTATGACTTGTTTCAATTTATACATCTGTCTTAACTGATTAATTGACCTAAATTGCACAAAATTTTAATTTACTTGATCATGACAACTATCAATTTTAAGTAATGATCAAGAAAATGCAGTATCTGAGTTAGTGTTTATAAAATTCAGGATGAACAATTGATTTGAAATAACTTTTTATATAAATTGGTAAGTTTACAATGAACTTATGCATATTAATTTTTGTGTTTATGGTTTTTGTTGATTAATAATTAAAATTATGTCTCTAAACAATTGATAAATAAAATTGTGTTTTATTTTCATGATGTTATCTCTGCATTCCTACAAATTAAAGTAATAAGGCTTTCCCTTCAATTGTTTCAATTTATGCTCATTATTTGAATTTACGTCTTGTCTGTTTTATTGTTTCTATATAATTACGCATGCACAACATTACTTGATGAATGAAATATGACAAATGAAGAAGATATAGCAAATTATATTATTGAAAATGTTTGCTGTTTTTTCAATAGAAATATTTACCAAATGGCAAACGGCAGATGGCAAAAATATAAGATATTTTTTATTAACTCATCATCATGGATAAAGTTTTGCTTTTATAATTTCTTATACATCTAAAACATCCTCTGGATGAATTTTGTAAACTACTTAAAGCAGAGAGAATCAATCATATATAACTAACAGAAACTAAAGCAAAAAAATTAAACAGCGGTTTTTCCCTTTCTTGTAAGGATAATTTTTTTTTAATAATTTACACATTGCAAAAGAATTTTATTAAAAAGATTTCAGGGAGAATAAGAATTAAAGCAAATGAAATTTGAAATTATTCTCATATTTTATAAAAAAATTAAATAAAACTTACCCTTGACCAACACTTGTTCCTAATGCATAAGCAAATTCTCCACGCCTTAAATATCCAACTGGTTGTCCATCTCTCCAAATACATTCAAGGCCCCATAATGGTACATTTCTTAAACAGAAAGCAATCAGTACAATGAAGTTCAATATATAATTAGGCTCTATTGAGCCTAATTATATATTTTTACATGCATTGGACACAAACATGTACAACAAATATTAAAAATTGAATGAAAAACAGAAGAACTTAAGTAGCATACAAGAAGTCAGCATTAAATTTTTTACTAAAAGATAACATTATCAAAAAAGAAATTCATAAAAGTGAAGATATTATAACAAAACCGGTATAGCGGACCTGAGTAACAAATTCCTACCAATTATTATGAAAGTAGTAGAAATTATAATAATTGAAGGAATCCAGAAAGGGATGAAAAGGAACCCTTTTTGTAAAACTAAGAGGTCCATTTAACAATCATCTTTTTTTTTATGCTGCCTGCTGACACACCTAAACAAATGTTTCTATTGTGAGAAAGTCACCAGACCTGGTTTTATTTGGAATTTCAGAGAAATTCATGAGAACAAATGGATTCAATCAATCATTCTCACGCATCGGTTTGGGTCCAGCCCAGCTGGTAAAGGGAACAGAAATATAAAATACCCCTGGGAAGACCAGCTAAAAGTTCAGTTTCACGAGGAGCGGCTATGAGACGAGATGTTATGACGTCAGTCCAATGAGGAGAGTTCTGCAAGATGTGAGTCTGCAAGACATTACAATGTCAGTTCAGTGAGGAGTAGTGGTGAGATATGCTTAGTCCTACGAACCAGTCCTGTGAGATGTTATGACATCAGTCCTGAGAGGAGAGTCTGCAAGATATCATTCAGCAAGAGTGTTCTGCTGGAGGACAGATGAAGGAGCAAATTTTCAGTGTGAATTAAATTTGATACAATTAAGATGACGCCACGAATAATTCCAGTGAACAAGAAATACTGTCGGCGAGTTTAAAAAACTATAACTAAAAGGGATAACGTACTAAATTTAATTCATAAACTGTTAGGATAGTTTTATTAGAATAACAAAAGTATTTGCCAGGGAAAGAACTTTATACTTGTCTCTAGTGTACTATTGTTTATTAATACAAGCTAATAGTAAAAAGGGTTAAGAATAGCGGTTGTGCTACATTGTTTGTTAATGGGTCTGAATTCTGGTTTTCTATTTATCTACCTGGAATGAATCCTGATGAGTAATTTAAATTGTTTTATTGTTGACTTATTGTAATTATATTTAAAATCCAATAAACTATAATTATATAAACATTCTAAATTGTTGATCTCTCAATATCCTGATCAAGCTGCAAACACACAACAATATATTTCCTCTTATGCAATGTAAAAATCATACTTATATAAAAGTGGGTAAATATAACTCATAATTTAAATAAATTAGTTATAGTAAAAATATGTACATATAGATTAAATTTTTCAATCTAAAGGTTTTTATTTTATTTTTTATAACTGTTGGTTTTGACCCATAAAATGGGTATAAAACAAATCACATCACAAAACACAAATATAAAACACAACACATTAAATAAACAAAATACTGTAAATTCATTTAAAAATTTTACATGAATAATATTATTTACTGTTATATAATTTTCAGACCTGCTGGTCGAAAAATTCCCCAATATTATAAAAACATTTTTGAACCAATCAGTCTTAACGACTGCTTGAATTTATTAAAATTATGAATTAGAGAATTATTGGGGAATTATTTTTAAAAACTTATTTCCCAAATATGAAGGTTTCTTCTAGAAAAGATCTAAACTATGCGCTTGAGAAAAAGTAAAACCTCTATGTTGAGTATTGTATTCATGGTTAATTGAATCAGTAATTAGATTATTTTTAAAGAAAATAAGATGATTCATATATAAAGAGGATGGAATTGTTATTGTATTATGATTAATAAAATACTCATGGCAGGGACCAATTAGGTCGTATAAAAAACTTAATTGCGTTTTTTATTTTTATAAATTTGGTAGCTTGACTGCTGTAGACTGAAAATAATTTTTAAAAAAGTAGAAAAATCATTATGCATTATGTAAAAAGAATATGAGTAATAGAAAATGGTATCAAAATGTCTTTATAAATGTTGATAATGAATCAGATTGTATGAATAGTGAACAGATTGATGAAGACTAACGCAGATTTTTTTTGCCTGCATATGAACCAGAAATTATTATCAAAACAAAATCGCTGCTATATATTTACGGTGATTTTCTCAAGGTTAAACCACAGAATTTACAGTTCAATTAATGTAATCAGTAATTTAAATTATAAATAACTTCATTAATTGTAATATAAGTGTAATATGACAATGACTATGAAATGAATGATAGAATATGACATTTACTACTGAGCAAATTTTCAATAAATTCCCTGCACTGTCAACTTGTAGCAAGCCTCCAGTTCCATACAATCATATGATTACTTTTAAATTTTCTTGAAAAACATAATATATTGACCAGTTTTCAGTATAATTTTTTGAAAAATCTTCTACTTTACACAATTATTTCCCAACGTTTGGAAAATATTTTAAATAAGAATAAAAACATTCCCTTTTTTAGATGTAGGTTCATTTGTTAATACAGCAAAATAGTAGAACCATTTCAGTAAAAAGTAAAACAACAAAAATTATTCTGCTCTTTGAAAAATAATATTTTTACTTGAAAGTGGTAAGTATAACAGAGCTATCTATAAATTAACCATAGGTTGGGTGTTACAAACTGTGCAACATAATACTGTGCACAATAGACATCAGCTAAGCTTAAATATTGCCATACATATAGTTAATTGCCATTTTGTTCAACATTAATCGATTAGTACATGGTGAAATATGTAGAAGTTGGGTACTAAATAACTTAGAGATGCCCACAAAATGAAAAGAATGGGGAAAGCATTGACTTCATCAGTAATACCAGAATAAAGAAAGTGAATTTCTTAACAATATTATTACTACAGTTGGATCAATTCATCCATATTGAAACAAAAGAACAAAGCAAACAGTGGATGTTCATGCACTCACTGAACAAGCATGAAAAATTCAAACAAAAAAATAATGGCTTCTGTGTTTTTATAAAGAAATTTTTGTTAACAGAATTTATGAAGTTGAGTACTACAATAATAGCAGACCTTTTATTGTTAAATTTTGGCAAAGCTTAAGAGAATGATGCAGAATTAAGACAATGGATGCTACAAAAGGAATTGTTTTTTTGAACGGCAATGAATGGCTTCACACCAATTTTAAGGTGCACTAAACAAGTTTAATAGGCAGATTTTTTACCATCTTTCATACAGTACTGATTTGATACTGTCTGATATTCATCACTTAAAAAGACCAAGCCAAAGAATAGAATGGATGGGTACTTTGGTCATGCTGTTCTTTGAAGAGGTAATATACAAGCTGGTGTCATGATATGACAAGAGCTTAAATTATTTAGGCAATGATCATGTCCAGAAATAATGTAAGTATATATGAAACTTATTTATATAATAAATTTTTCTAATTTATTTTGATTACTCCAGAGATTAATTAATAAACAGAGTTTATAAAATTAAAGACAAAAAAATTATCGCCTGTTAAATCAGTTCTATAGCAATTTACTAATTTAATTACTGAAAAAAAGTTAAAATTTATAAAAAATACTGACCAGGATTATCAAATAAATTTTTTATCATGCAGACCCCGATGTATTAAAATAACTAAACTCTAATAAAGTAATTTACATAAAAATGACTTACTCTTTTAATTTAAAATAAGCGTACTGTTTCTTAACTCCTTCTTGTTTTACTTTATCAACAGCAGCTTTACCAAGATATTCACCATTCTGACGAAGAGTATGTTTTAAATTGGCTTCTAATGGGTTATCTGACATCCTTAAATCCTTATTCCACAACCTATATCCTAAAAATGTCAGAATTTCTTTAGTAATAAACACAACATATACATATACATATACAGATTAGGCCAAAGTTACATTGTATTTATTTAATTAGAAGAAATAACTTCTTTTTTTTTAAACAAAATCTCAAAAAAGGTAATAATTAATAAAAACTGACAGTACATTTAAGTAATACTATTAACTACTCTGCCATAACATCCCTCAATCACGTTAACATCTTGATATATTGATTGTCATTTAATGTACATAGTACTCTTATATTCTTCTGCTTGTCCACCTTGGTATTTTAAGCTAATCAAAGAAAAAAAATTGCAAAGTCCCAAGCAATTTTGTCTTCTTTCCATAATGAAAAACGGATGTTATGGGTAATCATTTCACCGCATATGATGAATTGAAGAATGAGTGAGGGTTGTACATTAAACATTCTTCACCGAAGGAATGAGAAAACATTTTCACCTTTGGAAGAGATAAATAGCTGTAAATGTTGACTATGTGGAAAAATAAACACAAGTTTTTATAGTAAATAAAATTTAATTTTTTGCCATTCTTGCTTCATTTGATTATCTCTTTCCATTTATGAATAATATGCCACTTATAAAAATTATGAGAGGGAAAATATATGGGAAATAGACAAGTGTATACATTTTTTGGCAAATTACTAACACTTGAATGTAAAAACTAAATGTTGTCAATAATAAATACTCTTACCTTTTTCAGCAATGAGAGAATATAATGCACGGAACCCAGCAAGTCTTAAACCTAATTTAGCTCCTTCATTCCATATTGCTTTATAAACAGGAATACATGATACTTCAGGAATATGCAATTCCCATCCTAATTCACCCACAAAAGTTGTTCTAATTGCTCTTACACTATGACCAGCCAATTTTACCATCCTTGTAGTAGATAGTGGAAATAATTCATTTGATAGATCACAGTCAACTAAATTTTTAAGCAAATCACGGCTGGAATAAAAAGAATTAATTAAAAACCAGTTAAAAGATATTCAAAACAGCAGGTAAAAATAACAAAACTAGTAATTTAATTGCTACATTTGCATATCGCAGGAGAAAATCAGTGTCTCGTACCAATTTTAAAGGAAACATTTTTTGAAATTTTGAACAGATGTTCTGATCTCCTTCTAGAAGTATATTTAGAAGTCTACTAATAAAAAAACAAGGTGTAGTATAAGCCACCTTCTCATGATTAACACTAAGTGGCTTACTTGTGGTTGGAGCATTAGTCCGGGTTGGTGACGTTTGTCTCCTTGTCACCACGAATATGGGCCCCAAGTTGCGTCCACACGTGATGTATTGCACTTTATGCGGCATGTGCTGTGTGCGATAATATGTGCTGGCATGTGATGCTTGCACGGCGGGGTTGTGTGATGGTTTTTGATTTTGCAATGTGCATTTTGGTGTGTGTGAGATGGTGATTAGCAGATTGTGTGGTGTGAGTTATGGCTCTATGTGAGTGTGGACGGAGCGTTGATCTGGGTTCGTAACACCACTGTCTCCTTGTCCTCTCCTCCTGTACGGGCCTCGGGTTGGATCTGCACAGAGTGTATTACACATTTGTGATGTGGTGCTGCATGCAACAATATGGCACCAGCATGCGACACTCACGCCATCATGGGACGGGGCCGTGTGGTGGCTGCTCGGTGCACTCTCACGGTGAGTATGGAAGTCTGTGCATTGGAAGTGTTGTCTGTTGGGCGAATTTGTTTTGTTATGTGTAGGTGCCTGCACTCCCTGATGTTATGACCAAAGGTAGTTCCAGGGAGCATGGACGAGGGGGGTGGTTTAATTTGTAGGAATCTAACACGTCTGGCGACACAGATCTCCGGATGTCTTATGTAAGAGATTCCTCCTATGTAAATGCCTGTATTGCTCTGCCTTGGTGGAAAAATAGAAGTGTTTTACTTAGATATAGTTAGCTCATGATGGCAGATATTGATGTTAATCAATCTGGAATCTGGATATGAAGCAGTCTTCATTTGGTTATCTGGAAAGGAGCTACATTAAGATTGAATAGTGTAGAATTTGATAGGTTTTTTTTTGTTTTACAGCTCCTATATAATGCCAATGAAACACCTACACATTCTGCATACAATGAAAATAAAACCTTTTGTGGGAGAAGGTCAAGACTGCATTAATACTGAAGATGAAAGCACTTACACCTAACTAATAGCCCAAATAATTATTGTACTTTTATTTATGCGCATTTAATTTATTACCATTTATATATTTTATTAGCTATAATTCATTATTATGTAATTAAGTTAAATATTAATAATACAATAAATAAAGATCACAAAAACAAACATTTTAATTAGGTGTATTTTTAAATTAAAAAAATAAAAAAAAATCTTAACTAGTGCTTGAATGTATATTGTATCTGCAATTACACTAAATCAGATGTAAAATTATTATTGTAAAATTTTTTTTCTGTATAATATTTATAATTTTTTACTAGTTACGATTTTCAAATTCTTTTTTTTTATACAGTTGTTTTCATTGTTGATTGTACTATTATTATTAATACTTTCTTGATATTTGAAAATTATATGTCACAGTTCTTGTGCAAGTTACCACCTTATCTGTCTTAATCGGAACAGTCACTTTTACAATCACTGTCAAGATGTATGATAAATTTACCCATTAGTTGTTCCATTAACTTATACTCAGTTTTAGCTTTTGTTACATGTTTGCAATATGGTTTCCAATCATCCTTATTCATTATTTCCTCAGCTAATTTTTTAATATCTGACATTAAAAATGGTGTGTTATTACTACCCACATATCTTTTCACCAAACATACCACCTTCATTGGATTTAAATTGGAATGGTAAAGTGGAAGTTGTCAAACCTGATGCCTATGTTTTTTTAATAGTTCATCAAAATAGTACTTTATTTTTGAATTTCTACATGATTTAATTATGTCATATAATTGTGGTTTTAACACAAATTTATTACATGAAATATTGTTCTTTTCTAACTAATAAATCATGCCACTTTTACTATCATACGAATTCAGAGGCTTCTATAGAAGTAAATTGTGGTATGCTGAATTACTGAAACAACCACTGACTGGAAGGGAAGACAAGGAATTAATTTTTCAGATGCCTGCTTCATGAAATTGTTGTTGTTAAGATTATTGTAATAGTCTTAACAACACTGCTGTTTTATGAACTCGTTTTCCACAATAACCATCACTTTAGGAATGAACCCTAGTTTTCCTCCAGCGTGGATTATGATTAACTGATCACCTTTATTAATCATCACTTTTACTCCTGCAACACTATCATCTGACCAAAAATTTTCTTTTCTGAAATCGGCCATTTTGCTTAACTGCTCTTTATACTCTTCCACCTGATATCTTCTTTTTTAATCCTATTATTATTAAATTAGTTATACACAAATTAAATCACAAGTTTTTTCAGGATAGCTGCTAGTGTAGTTCTTCAAATTGACCCACCAGGCTGGTTAACGCGACATCGCAAATCAGCTGATTTCAAGGTCGAGAGTTCTAAAGTTCAAATCCTAGTAAACGTAGTTAATTTTATACAGATTTGAATATTAGATTGTTGAATACCAGTGATCTTTGGTGGTTCTTCTTCTTTCTTTATCTGTTTAGCCTCCGGAACCACCGTAAGGTATTACTTCAGAGGATGAATGAGGATGATGT
>JAAAKQ030220550.1:0-28852 GCA_010016005.3 Zanna intricata | reverse complement strand
CCATGCCTGACTGGGATTCGAACCCGGGACCTCCGGATGAAAGACCGAGACGCTACCACTCGGCCACGGAGGCCGACGATTTACTAAAACCTATATTTACTAAACTTTTTTTCTGTGAATGCTAGAGAATGACCTTTCAGTGGTCTTGTTCTATTGCTAAATAACATTGGGATAGTAAAAAAAAAATACTGGTTAAAAACACTTTGCCACATAGCACATGTACTCGTTCTTCTATAAATCTTTTACAGGCTGTCTATGGACATTAAAATGTGTAAGAAACAAGTTACAATAAATAATTAATAGACAATGTATAGTATAACTGATAAGAAAAATTTATAAATGATATCTGTAGACTCCCAGAAAAAACAGCAGATGTCCATTTCTTAAAAAATTGAGGTAAGATTAAATTTTGTCTCTTCGAGGGTGTTCTTTCAGATGGAACTTGCACTTTTGAAGTAAAAGCAATGTGTTATAAACATATAATATATTGCTTTTACACAATGTGTTTTATAGCACATTGCATTGAGTTTATCAATTCAACCTGTACATAATGTAACAAGACTGGTATAATGGACCTGAGTAATGGATTCCTACCAGTTAAGAAGAAACTAGTAGAAAATATAATATTGGGAGGAATCTAGAAAGGGGCTAAAAGAAACTTTTAGGAAATCCAACAGATTAACAATCATCTTTTATAATACTGCCTACTGTTACATTTAAACAGATGTCATTCCATAAGAAGAGTTATTGGACCAAGGTTTTGAATTTCATGAGAAAATGTGAGAGTCCATCATTCTCACACTTCAAATTGTGTCTGGTTCAGCAGATAAAGAGGATAGGAATTTAAGTACTCCAAGGAAGATCAGTTACAAATCAGTTCTGCAATAAGTGTCTGCAGTGTAAGTCTGTGATGTGAGTTCTGCAAAATCAGTCCATGCGAGACATTATGGTGTCAGTCTGCGAGATGAGAGTCTGCGGGATGAAGTTCTGTGAGATATGAGTCTATGAAGTGATTCTGTGAGAGAGTCATTCCGTGAGGAGGTCAGTGAAGAAGCGATTTCTAGTGTGAATTAGATTCGTTGCGATTAAGATCACAAGTAATTCCAGTAAGACAGTACATGAAAACAACGAATGGTTTGGTGAGTTACTTTTAGAGTATATGTGAAAGAAATAATGTAATAAATTTCATTAATAAATTGTTAGGGTAGTTTTATTTGTGAACAGCAGAGGTATTTAACTTTATACTAAGGTATATAAGTTAGGTAACTTTGTACTTGTCTTATCTGTTGAAATATTGTTGTTAATACAAGTCTAGTGGTTAAGTGTTGAGACTAGCAGTCATGCTAATGTCTTTTGTCAGTGAGACTGAACTCTGCTTTTCATTATTTATCTGCCGGCATCGGATGACGCCAGTTCCGTTGGCGTCATACCGTTGGCGTAGTAAAAGTACATCGCAGTCCAGACTGGATTACTCACCGCTAGAACACGTGAGGCGGCCTTCTGTCTTGCCTTCTCAGATACAGCCCTCCATGATTTCAGGCTCCATTGTTGCTTTTTTCTAAATCTTTCTTTTCCAAAATTAGTATTTCCGGTTTCGCAGGTCTTGGAGTTGGGAATTTTTCAATATGAAATTTAACTTCAGGTTTCTTCTGCGCTGTCGTTTGAATTTGCTTTGTCTTTAAATTAGTCGAAGGCTCATTCTCCGATGGAGTTGGACACTTTTGTTTTGGCAAGTCTGCTTTTATTTTAGACATCTATGGACTGCTGTCCCTAGTTTTTCAATTGTTCAATTTCCGATGAATTATTTTTTCCGTTAAGATTGCTAAGGCTCACGCCGGTTCTGTCACCACGTCCTTTGGTTTGAAGGTAATTGCAGGTGCATAAGACTGGGCCTTTGGCGTTCTACTATGTACGATCTTTCATGCTTCAAAATAATTGACCTTTTTTCTGAACGGTCTTTATCGCAATTTCTTTCTTATATTTCGGATAATTCCTTGACCTTGCACTGTGTTGTCCGTTACAGTTAACACTTATCGGCGGGTCCCTATGCGGATCTTCCGGGTGTGAGTGCTACAAGTGCAGATCTGTTTCCTCGTGCATCTCGCTGCTGTGTCTGAATCTTTGACATCCGAAACAGTGCAATGGAGTTGATATGAACGGACGCACACTTAACCTATTGAATACTGCCTTTATTTTTTCTGGACACGTAGGCTTGTTGAACGTTAGCACATGCGAGGCGAAGAGTAGGATTTCTACGTTTCGTCAAGTGTTCAACCGTCGAATGTGATAACTCCCTGTCCTTAAAGTTCATCTAGAATTTAATCTTCGGTGCAGTTAAGCAAATATCTGCTCATAACCATTCTTTAGAGATATTTAGAGTTTCATGTGACACAATCTCAAGATTGGTAACTCCAATCTTCTTTACTCTCAATAATTAGGACGATTGTATGTCTTTGACGGTCTCAACAAATAATCCTGTCGCAGTCTTCCTTGTATCTTTAATTGGTCTTCCAACTGCTTCCGTGATGCTTCGAACTATCATGAAGGGGCTGATCTTGGAAAAATCACCTTCCTTTTTCTTGATAATTATAAATTTTGGAATAGGTCCTCCACTCTTAGTCAAAGCTTTGCTCTCTATCCCTCTTTTCTGTAACTATCAACTCTTCTTTGTCACTAAACTCGACACTCTTCCTCCTCTTCGCTTTCGAAGAAAGAGTTTCTCCTGGACTAGGGTTTTCATGTGGACCCTCCATAAGAAGTTGTGGAAGTTGTTTCCATAATTCTATCATTACGCCAGTCATGATGTCACAAAGTGCGGGCAGATAATGTTGGGCGTGCCCCGAATCATTGATCCTGCCTAAGTTGCCCCAGTCAGCCGCTTCCCACAACAAAAAAAAATTTAACTAGAAAAAAACTAGTCGGGCTAGCCAAGAACTTCCTGACCCACGATATCGACATCCCAGGGCTCGCACGAGCCAGTAAGGGCTTCGATACCCTTACCCATGAAACAATCCCTGGCAAGGGCCGAAGTTATTGACCACATTGTACGGCGCAAGACATCGACAGAGCAAGCTCATAGCATCTCAGCCTCAACCCGGCTCCACAGCCGCAGGAATGGGCACTCCTCGTCCGCACTCCGCCCAGTGTCGGCAAACAGATCACGGTTATGCCTTCCAACCCCGTTGTAAACAGCGAAGCCGGGAAGCACATCCGAAACCAGCTCGGACAGCTTGGGATCGCCAATCTCGTACTGCATATGGAGCTCCTGAACAAAATCGTTTCCTCGTTTGCAGAGATAAGTAAGGTACCGAAGTACAACGTATTATTTTGTCCGGGGCGGGCAACGCCCGTCCCAGACGTATGTGTAGGTATTATTGCACGAACGTGGAATTGGATTTATACGGGTCATTATTATTATTATTGTTGTTGTGATAATGAGTGCTACGATCATCATTTATTTATTATTATAATTATTCAAATTAGTATTATGAGTTGTTTATTATTGTCGCTTATTATTATTATTACTATTGTCATTATTATTAATGTGTCTTGTTTTACATGTGTTTTTAAACCAAATGTATATATATTTACTTTTTTTTTAATGTTAGTGCAGGCTTAATTTTTTATTACAAGTTTTGATTTTTTTCTGGATGACATTGTCTGATAAGCTTGAAGCTTGTGCATGGGATATGGAAATGAAATTTTGTAGTGTATAAAAAAATACCACCCATGACCACATTTCGTACCAGGACCTCCAAATGAAAGGCTGAGCTGCTCCCTGATGATTCTTTTTTAAAAGATAGTTGAATTGCTAGAGGTGGTCCTTTTCATTTCTTAATTGTGTTGGATGAATGGCAAAAGAAATGAGCAAAAAAAAGTTCTGTTTTGTTTTAAAGAAACATTCTTTTCTCTTATAAGCAATCTCTTTTGCAGGCCTGCCAGTATTTTACTTTTGATGAAGGTAGAAAACTAAGAAGAGAGAAAAAGATTAAACAAAAACTGAACCAACTCAAAAATAAATAAATCCCTTTCATGCAGCCATAAAAGGGAACAAATAATTTTTCCACTACGCCCTCACCACAATCTTTGAAAGTTATTTTCTGAAGTTGATACTAAATATTAAATGAATAAAAAATATGCAAGATACTGATTAACAAATTAAAGGTGTACAAGATACAGATTCCAAAATTTGTTTGAATTTGGTACGGACTTCTAAAAGTAAGATTCAAAGATTGTACTGTGGACATTTAAAAAAATGACTTTTCTTTTTCAGTATAATTTTTAAAAAAATTTTTTTTTAGAGTTAATTCAATTTTTGATTTAGGTTTTTATTTTCAAAAATTTGTTTATTTAATTTGGAGAAAAGATTATGACTTCCACACTTCATAATTGACTACTATACCAATTTTAATTTATCCTTATATCTGAGCTGCCATTTTCCTGTTCAGATTTCTGAAGCAACATATTCTAATGAAAATAAAAACCTCTATCGTAATTGTGTCCCCCGGATGATGATCTCATTAAGAAAAGCTATAAATTTAGAAGTTAGTTTAACTTGCTTTCTGGTTATATCAGAAATGGTAATACCATATTTTAATATGGTACTGTCAGTAAAATTATAAAAAAAATTGTTAATATTGTTTCAAAAGGTTTTCCTTCACAACAAAGACTGAAATTTATTGTAGTTATTAAAATGTTAAAAATTTAATAGGAAAAATTGCCAACATAATTACACAAATTATGTCATAAAATAACTATATAACTTTTCATTAAAAACAGTTCCAATATTGCATGAATGTTAACCATATTATCATCTCAATTAAACCGCTGCATTTATGACATTATTTTTAATAATATAATTTGTTGAAAGTGCAATACTCTTCCATAAATCAATAATGCTAATATGTGCTTTCTCTTTTAAAGAAAATTACGTTAATATTTCAAAAAATATTCACTTGACACAATAGTTTGATGGTAAAGTACTAAGCTTCCCTGTTTACACTTTCTTTCAGAGAAGTTCATCTTTAACATTCACAGAATAAAAGTTTCTTGTACCTTTTCTTATTACATCTATCTTTTTTGTCTTTACAAAATGACTGCAATATTAAATTCTTCTGAATTGTTTTTAATATTTCTTTTGACAAAGTAAAATATTAAAATGCTTTACCAATCTGTTGGCTTCTTATAACTAGTTTTACTTTTGTTTTGCTTTTTAAATGGTTTTGAATCGTTAATGTAATGAAAGAGTAATAAGTTTAGGAATAAAAACAATACATGTTATAAAATTACATGTATAACAGCTATATAAACCTAATAATTTTAAATAATGTAAATTCATATTGGCTCCAAACCTTTTCTATCTGATACTCATAATCAGTCATAACTGAAAAGAAAGTTATTTTTGTATTTAAACTCATTACTTTTGAAGTCATCTGTTTAACAGTTCTCAGGTGTGAAAAAAGCCTGCTATGGAAGCACTGAAAACATAATAAAATACACAACCAAAGTACGTATCTGTTGGAGAAAGATAAGATAGTAGTAAAAAAGTACAATGAGAAGGTTAAATTATGGTAACAGAATTTTTTTAGGCTCTGTATTAGATAATAAAAAGTTAATATCATTTTTAATAGAAAAGATTTATGTTTATTTCTACAATAGGCTTAAATCTCTGATAAAAATAATAAAAACATTCATATAAATATAATCTTGGTTGTTTAAAAGTTACACCAATTAAGCATTGTTTCTTTTTTATCTCAAATGTAAAGTAGTTTAATACTGTAATTTTATACATCTAATTTATGAAGTAGAATTAGTGATTTTAAATTTCATCAAAGGAATCTTAAAGAATTTACCCTGAGATTATAAATTATGTATTCTTTTACAAAACCCTATGAAAAACTGAAAAATGTGGATAAAATATTGTTTTTCACATTTTTATTGAAAGATATTATGAATTATGTCAAAATATAAGAATGATTTGTATAAATCGTGATATGAATAAATTGATAGAATGTTTAGTAATAAAAAAATTTACGAAAGGTGAATTACTACTCCAATTTCCATAAATGTAACATCACAAAATTTCCAAATAAATTATGCTAACAAATTATTGAATTATTTTACTTCTGGAGGTCAAAGAAGAAAAAAATCTTTGGTTAGCCATAACTTGAAATAAAGTATTTTTGAATTAGTATTATCAGTAAATGCTTATAAGCATTTATAAGAATATATATATATATATATATACTCGTATATATAAGTAAATGATAGTGGATAGAAACCTCCTGAAAAATTCACTGTATTTTCTGTTAAATGTGAATGAGTAGGGTAATAGTTATATAGGGAGATAAGTAGATGCTAAGTAATTTATTATTCCAAGGCATTTTTTTTGCATACATCTACTTAAGCTGATGTATGCTTCAGCAGTACATTTTATTATGCTTACCTTCCTGAAGTTCTCACTTCTCCTTCAATACATTTTCCTCTGCTTTACAACAGTATTCAGTTACTTTCATTTCTCTTCTCATTAAATAGTAAGATTAAACTCATACTGGTAGTTTGGTAATCTATTGTTAGTAATAAGAACAAAAAACATGTTTACTGAATCATTCTCTACTAGAAGATATTTACTTCTAGAAACTGTAAAAATATTAATGTAACTCATATTTCAGTTAAAAATATTATATGAATAATTTAAATCAAACATTGATTAAAGATTTTGAAAAGTAGATAAATATGTCATTTCATCTTTACATAAATAATTCAATTTAATTAGGCTCGTATGTTATTAGATACAACATGCATAATATGGGATGAAACTTGTGGAGAACGTGGAAACTGCTGGTTATACAACAGAGATGATTTTCGATTTAACCTTAACATAACTGCTGCAGGTAAAGTCTTATACTTTGTTCTTAAAATCAAATATGCAAAGTAAAAAATTAATAATATAAAAATTTTACAATCAAGGGAATTAAGTTACATACTCGTAAGTTAGGGTTCATGTGTCTGACTCCTCACAGGTCTCATCAAGTACACCTCAGAAATACCTATTTTTTTTCTGTTTAGCCTCTGGAACTACTGTAAGGTATTACTTCAGAGGAAAATGACGATGATATGTATGAATGTGAATGAAGTGTAGTCTTGTACAATCTCATACCAACCACTCCTGAGAAGTATGGTTAATTGAAACCAAACTACCAAAAAACACCGGTACCCATGATCTAGTATTCAAATCCGTATAAAGATAACTACCTTTACTAGGATTTAAACCTTAGAATTCTCGACTTCAAAATCAGCTGATTTGCAATGTCGCGTTAACCACTAGACCAGCCTGGTGAGTACCTCAGAAATACCTAAACATATATAAATGAGTTGATAAACAAAACAGAACTTAAGTTTAATTAAAGCCCAATGAACAGTTAAAAAGAAAGGACAAAATAGATGTTTAAATTACTAAAAATGTAGCCATTCTAATAATGTCAATTAAGATGTACTTCTGGAAGTACAATATAGCAGTATACTATGATTATGTAAGTGGCACAGTAATTTCATGTTTACATCATCAACCTTGTTTCTATTGGTAGTTTACCATTAACAAAAGTTTCTTAGACTGTTTTTCATTGGTAATATGGATCTTAATGTTATCAAACATCATATGTCATATTGCCTTTGCTTTAATGTTAAAACCCTTACTGCAGACTCAGTTCTTTATCCATAATTGAGTGAACTGTAATTACTTAGAAACTGTGCCTATCGTTCATGATCATAAACAAAATCTTACCTTTCCTCATTTACACATAAGAACATAGGAATAATCTTGTATTGAAATAATATAATGAGAGCCATAATGGTGCTGGTTTAGTATGCTGCTCTATGCTCTTATGAGCATAGAGCATAGCAGGTGTGCTCTTATACCTGCTCCTGCTAAATGGTTTAGCTTAACCTGCTTCTAGTTCTACAAGTGTTATTTAGAATAAATTTAATCTGTTCCTAATGTAATAATCTTTTAACAGAGGGGAAATATTATTCAACTAAGTGTAATTTTGTCTTCAAAAGACTAGTTCATTTTTGTAAATGATGAAGTAGAAAAAATAAAATCTAACAACTATAAAAATGAATTGTATATATAAGACATTTTAAGGATCGAAGATGGTAAGATGTAAAAGGTTAATTTAAAAAACCTAATGACAGTAAAGTTGTACATGTTGAAAGAGAAATTATGTTAATTTTATTGCAAAAGAAGGAAAGCCATATGATTTCTGAGGTTGAAGTCTAGACTATAAATTATATGGGACATTTTCAATATCCATCATATTAAGGGTAGGAGTGATACCAAATTCATGAAAATTTAACCATTTTTGAAATATGTAGCAAAATCAATATTTAATCACCAAAGTAGGCTGTACTAGGAACTGTTGTAATAAATTGGAGGTCCCCAATTACTCTATTCTCAAATTACTTCCTGTTTACCTTATACAATCTTTTTTTCTTATGGTAGTAGATGTAATTTTGAGGAAATTCTACACACAGACGAAAATACTTATTCTCCAAAGAAAATTGTCAGAGCTATGAATAATAGTGGCTATTATTCTTTATGAGACCTTATTTAAGGTATGTAAAATCTTATCCTGGTTATTTCTTCCAATTAGCAAATTATTCAGAAACGCTATATACTTTTTCATCTCTTCAGAAGTTTCACAATTATAACATCTGCAACAAAAATATTCTATTATAACCTATCCATAGAACTGTTTCCTATGAATTTATCAACATTATCATGTAGAATAATTCATCTACATACTTATAATCATAAATGTTGATTAATATTCCTTACTTAGAAAGGTTACATTACTGTTCTACCAGGATTATTGGTTTATTCAGTAGTTCAGTTTTTTCAGTTAACGTAATTAAAAAATAAATAAAATAAAAATAATAGACTCTTTCTTAACTATTAAATCAATCTGTTTTCTGCAAGCTATTACCCCTTGGGATATATCTCAATGTTGTTATCTGGGTAACAACTTTTCTCTCTTATTTATTTCTAAGAATTTCTTATTTCTCTTTTGGTCTTTTTAAATTCTCAACATTGATTCTACAGAAAGCAACATAAAAGCGAACCCATAAAGTAACTGCTACAGAATTGGTAGGTTATGTTGGAATAAAATTTTATGAATGATTTGGATAAATAAAATAAGAAAAATAATACATAATTTAAATGTTGCATTTATTTACCTTATTGTTACAAAAGATGTTCAAAATGGCCACCTCGGACATTGTTGCACTTTTGTGCTCAACTGATTATATTGAGAGTTATCTGATGCAAAACATTGTTGTCAATTGCATTGAATTTCTTGTTGAATTTTCACCTTCAGTTCATCAATATTGTGGGGATTAAATGCATAAACTCTCTTCCTTAAGTAGCCCCATAGGACAAAATCACAAGTAGATAGCTCTGGTAAACAAAGAGGCCATCGTCCTCTGCTGACAGCACATTGTTTGTCTCCTTCTGTTGTTCACAGTTGTAACCCAGTATGATTTCAATTTTAACTTTATGCAGATTTTTATGACAAGTTATGTATTTAATATCAGATTACTGGGATGATTCAAAAAGAATATTGGCCTCATCTATAGCTATCCTCTCCCGGATTGAATAAGGCATTTTACACAAAGACAACTTTTCTTTCTTTATCTGTTTAGCCTCCGGAATTACCACAAGGTATTACTTCAGAGGATGAATGAGGATGATATGTATGAATGTGAATGAAGTGTAGTCTTGTACAATCTCAGGTCGACCACTACTGAGAAGTGTGGTTAATTGAAACCCAACCACCAAAGAACACCAGTATCCACGATCTAATATTCAAATCCGTATAATTTTTATCACAAAGACAACTGCACTCACAATAATGCACTGCAACAAAATGTATACTGCACTGATATATAACCATCTGACAAAATGCAGTAACAATCAATTAAAACATCCACTTCAAGTTGTGTGAGAGTTTTTCATAAATAGTGTTGGGAGCCATATCATTATGGGTTTGGTTTTGTTGATCATTCTGTATTTTCTATTAACCTTCTTTCCACTCTTCATCCCACTGAAGACAATATAGCAATGAGTTATAGTTCTAATCCTCACCAATTTCTGAGAATTTATTTATTTTGTAGAGGAAGGTTTTCTGGTAGCCCTGCAGTAAATTCTTCCAGATAAACTCATAATTGGAAGATTTCCTAGATAAGATCACATAAACAATCTTAAGGTATTTTTTGTTTTTAGACATGTTGCTAATTACTGGATTATTATGCCTTAAGACATAACAGCTTAATGTTAATAAAATATTCAAAGTAGTTTCACATAAAACTTTAAGAAAATTGTATGAAACATTTGAGCTCTCTTAAAAAATAATGCACATTTCTACATTCCAGAGAACCATAACTGTAGCCTTCTTAGATTTTTCTTATTCTAATCAAGACTTCTCAACTGTTCAGTCAGTCTTAGCATGTGGTAAACAAGAATTCCCCTTGTGTACTGGGTTTGGAGGGGCAACATGATAAAAAAAAACATATAAGAAAACTAAATTTAATTTTTAAAGTACATTTATGTTGCCTATGTTATGTACAGTCCTGAAGATTAAGACAGACTATTTTATTAAGTTCTAGCAGGCATAAGAGATCTTATAAAGGATTCCAGACCATAGGTATTTGTATTGGTTGTACTTATTCAGAATAACTAAATATAAGTAAGAATTAATATGGCACAATATAATGCATTCCCCTTTTGGATAAAATCTTTTGTTTAATTATCACTTCATATTCTGCCAATTCTTTTTTTTCTGTTATGACTATAGATTCTATTTATTTAATAGAATTTAAATATATACAATATTTTTTTTTTTAATTTTGTAACTATTGAGTGTTTCCAGTTTTTATTTTTTTTTAATTTTTAACAGTAATTTTTATTTTTATACATTTTTCACGATACCAAAAAGAAATTTGGTTTTGTTCACAAATAAGTACTTTTTTCTGACAAAATGTAATGATGTACTGTTTCTAAATGAAATTTGAATTTTCTATCCTTTCTTGTTTTATTCAACTTATCTTAAACTATTTTGTTCAAAATTAATTTTTCTAAAAGTTTTATATGTTTATTATCCACTTAACAAAGTTATTGTATGTCAGACCTAAAAAAGATGGTTTTTTTAGCCCAATTTATTGATTTTCATCCCAGATCTTAATTTCTCAAAAACTACTGCAGATTCGTTTCTGGGATCTATTTTATTTTATTTTTCACATCAAAAGCTATAAGAAATCACTAATCTGGTCCTTAATTAACACTCTAAAACTTTCAGTACTATCTCATTTCACTGCAGTTGCTGAAATCCAAGAGCAATATCTTTTACTAATTGTAACTCACAATTCACTGGATCTGTCTCGTGGAAGTAATCATTGCAAATCATCTGATTTAGTAGTCGAGAGTTCTAAGGTTCAAAGCCTATTAAAGGCAGTTAGTTTTATCCAGACTTGAATACAAAATTGAGGATACTGGTGTTCTTTGGTGGTTGGGTTTCAATTACTTACACACCAGGAATGGTTAACCTGAGTACAAGAGTATGGTTCATTTACATTCATATATATCATCCTCTGAAGTAATACCTTATAATAGTTCCAGAGGTTAAACAGAAAAAGAAAAGAAAGCTGTAACTTGCAAACAAAGTATTTTCAAATATTTATGAAAAAGGTTTTCATCCCCCACCAAACAATAAATTAATCACTGTATATATATATATATATATATATATATATGTATAACCTAATTTAAAATATTACAAAAAAGTAAAAAATAATACTTTTCAATTCTTTCTTGAATTTTAGTTTTAAAGTCTGTATCAAAAGATTAGTAATTATTGGTAGTTGTTTGTTTTATGTTTGGGACAGAATTAAAAAACAAAATTTAAAGAATTTAAAAATTAGTTTGTGTTTTTTAGAATGCTGATTTTAGTTAGGTAATTTAAAATATATTGTTTAGAAGGTAAACTACAAAAACTGTTTGCATTACAAATTTTTCTTATTTGCAGTTATGACATCAATTGGAGCAATTCTTGATGCAGTAGTATGCTATCTGGGAAGAAATCTTGATTTATACAGTGATAATGAATCAAATGAAAATACAACAAAAAGTCCCGACAAAACAACTGATTCATAGTATATCATAAAATTATTTTAAGTTAATAACCTTAAAGATATTTATTTATTTTAAATGTTGTGATGTGATCTTAATTTAATATGGTAGATATTGTTGCACTTTAACATAATGTAAAAGGTTACAAGTAAGAATAATTTTTATATGTTTTTAAATACCAACAGTATGTTTGTTGAATTATACGTAGACATATTTTTAATAAATTTTTTTAATAAAATCTTCTGCGTAATTTAAATATTGAGATTTAAATTCTTATACATCTTACTAAAAAAATGCTGCAATAGATTTAGATTTTGTACCTTGATGCAGTCATAGTATTCATTGTTCGATTTTTATCTTGATTGAGTAATTGAATTCTTTGATTTAAACAATAATGTATAACTGATAAAGGAAAGAAACAATAGTTCATGAATGTTAAAACATTCTGTATTAATTTTATTGTCTGCTATGATTTGCTTATAATAGAATAACATATAGTAGCAAATATGTCAGCAATGAAATATGCTTTTGTATGTGGTATACTGGAAGAATGTAACTCATACAGACTAACATTTAAAGTAAATATTCCAAGAAAATGTAATTCTAATTACAAAAAAATTGAAGGATAATGTCTAATCCCTGTTCATAGAGATATAATTTTAAACCCGTCTACAACCACAACAAAACAAAACAATTGTGACAGTAAATTTACAAGTTCTTGTAAATAGAAGCCAAAATAATTCATATTTAATACTGTACAATCCTAGTTATCCAAACTACTGGAGGCAAATTGGTTTTGAATTGCTAAAGAATTGAATCGCATTTGACTTTTCTTTGTACATACTGAAATAACTATACATTAATAATAAATCTATTTAAATATAGATTTTTTTAGTATATAAAAACAAGTCTATTAAACTGTGTCATTGGTTGCAAAACATCCAATTTTTTTTTTATAGAATGATCTTATCAAAATCAATCACCTAATAAAGATAAAAATAAATAATGTGATATAATTCTGAACACTCACATTTATTTTTTTTATTAACCCCAAAAATTTAATGTTTAATAATACTACTTCATAATAGCACAGACATAATACAGTTATTAGTGTTATGTCTTTGTTATTATATCTTCACTTTTACTGAGAAATTAAACAAAAATCTGATGTGGACAACACATGACTTCCTTGTATGCCTATTAAATTACATACACACTTTTTTTAAAATAAAAAGTACATAAAATTGTATTTCATTAATAACTTCAAATATTTTTTTCATTTTTAAATAATACTTTTATTGTTATTATTATTTATCATACATTTGTTTTTAGAATCAAGTTAATAATTATTAATAAATCAAAATATTTAAATTAAAAAAATACAAAAGAAAAGGAGATAAAGTCTGATTCGAACCGATATCTTCCCTTGTAAGATCCAAATATTTAATTAATTAAAATTTTATTTGGCTATTACTGTGGAACCAATGAAAATAAGTATCAGTTACGATATATCATTGAAAAGTTCTCAATGAGGGTTTATTACTGGAGTTAAGAAAAAGTTCAAAATCCCAATTTTTCTGGATTTTGGGCTTTTTTGTTTCAGTAGATAGCAATCAAATGGGGAAGTGCACATCTAGATGTTTTACAACATTCCTAATTCCAAAATTTCAAAATTCTATGGATAATCATTTTTGATGTGCGAGATACGCATGTACATACATACAGATGTCACAACAAAACTAGTCAAAATGGATTCAAGGATGGTCAAAATGCTTATTTCCATTGAAATCTGAAATTTTTCGTGATAAACAATATTTCCTTGTACTTTGTATAAGGAATTAAATATAGCCAAGTTTAAAAAAAGCTCAAAATCAATGTATCCCTTTAAACTCAAAATTAAAAAAATTTAGAAATTAATTTTTAGATATTCACATGAAGGTTACACATACTAAAAATCAAGTTGATATCTTCACTTCTTACTGAGAAATTAAAGAAATAGTAAATTTCATTGTTACTCAACTTTAACCCTTTAAACTCAGAATTTCAAAAAAAAAAAATCCTTCCTCTGTGTACACTTACACCATAAGAATAACATGCCAGCCTCTGTAGCAGAGTGGTAGCATCTCGGCTTTTCATCCGGAGGTCCCAGGTTCGAATCCCAGTCAGGCATGGCATTTTTCACACACGCTACAATTAGTTCATCTCATCCTCTGAAGATATAACCTAACGGTGGTTTCGGAGGTGAAACAAAAAAAAAAATAAGAATAACATATATACAAATTTTCATCAATTTATCCTCAGAAGTTTTTGCTGGGAGTTGATGAATTAGTCAGTCAGGATTAGTTTGTTTATAAGTACAGCTGAGTTTTTCATTTATTATTTCTTTTATAATTCAACTAAAAACTACTGATGTCATTTTAAAATTTCTTAAACTGATTTTTTTATATAAATAATTTCAATAATATTCATTAATTTAGGCTGTGAACATATTTAGAAAACATACATAGGCCATGTACAGAAAAATTTAATCATTAAAGTATTTAACCATTAGAGAGCACAATATTAATTAATCTCATTAAATAAAGTCTCGTGTGTTAATCCAAATGTATCTACTGATATGTTATTTCAGAGGTTCAATAAGATTTTTTTTACAGTAATTTAACTGCATAAAATGGAGATGACAGCTATAAAGGGACTATGTTTAGTGATATGCCAACAAAGTTGAAGGCACAAAGTGAATGCATCTATCAAGTTAAATTTAAATACTTTCAAACATTTTTATTAGCACGAGGTATATTGTGATTGGCTTTCTAAGGAGCATAATCTCTCCAGTTATATTTATTTACATTAAAACATATACTGCCTTATACTTCATTGGCAGATGGTATGTCTTACAGATAAAATAAAATTACAAATATAGTGTAACATTAAAATAAATTCTAGGATAAATATATTACTAATAATAGCGTTAGTATAATTCAAGAAACATTTCTGACCTTATCACTTTCAACACCATTTCAGTTTGAATAGTTCACATCCTTAATGAGCACATATTGTATAACGTATAGTTAATGAGTTGATTTCTACTATGGATTTAGATAAAGCTCACTTAGTAAAGCAATTAATTTACTAATGTAAATATGATGAGCAATACAAAAAGCTACATGCATGGAAAATTACAGTACAAAAGATGAGGATGTGTATGAATTACTTACAACATAACAGTACAGCAGAGAAGAATAAATGTAAGCATAATGCACCATGCTAAGAATATGATAACTTCAAAACAATTCCCTATGTTTTTTCCACAAATACTTTTATGAACTTGAGTCAGATCAAAGCATTATCAAATAGCACACTAATGTATCGCACATTATGTTGCCATCACAAATACTGAAAGTAAATCTGAGTTTGCAAATTACTTATAATAAGAAATTAAATTGATTTTGTTGATATTAAAGTATAGTTCATCATAATAAACAAGTCGTTGCTGAATTATTGAAATGAGACATTCTTATTCTTATCAGAGAGAGTACAATCACATCACCTGTATAAATCAGAGTTAACAATTCCTTAAAGGTCATTAATGTGATTTATAAGAAAAACAGAAAGGCTCCAAAATAGACTTGTCTAATTCTAAAAGTTATTAGGTAATATTTTCCATGTCACAATTTTGAAAAATTGAAGGAAGTTTTACTTAATTCACACAAGAACTGTTTTGTGGTCAAAAAGAGCTCTGTAATACTTTGTGGCATAAAGAATGGTTGTGAAATGTTCCACAAGAATTATTTAAGAATAGTAGTTGTAATATTACACAATCATTATACTCGATACAAACATGAGAACAGCAGCTAAGTGCTACATTCCAGATTAGAAGATTCAATGTAGTCTTTCAGAATCTATAATTAAGTCAATTCCTCTGTCTTCCAAAACTTTTTGAATCAGATTTTCTTTGATATATAGGGGTATGAAGAAAATAAATTTCTTTCATAGGTCGATTTATTTCATCAGTATTGAAAATACATTTTTTTTCCATAACAAATCTTGAAAAATCCATATCCATTCCATATATGGCTCTGATAACCGAAATCATTCCCTTCCAGGCTTTTTGGAAGTGTCTGGTAATGTTCATAATCTAAAAAGAAAGCTAAGCTCTAGCGATCTGGTTATTAATTACCAAGATTAGAAAAATCTGTCTGTAGAAAAATCTACTATAAGACACAAGATCTATGAAATATTTTTCATCTTAGTTTGGAAGAGAAAAACAAAATCATATCTGATCTTCCAATTTTTAATGCTGGCTTCAGAGATTTGGAAGTAACATGGAAGGTTCGTTCCTGATTACTAATGTAATTTCCCCAACAGATAAGATAACTAATAACACATGTTGCCTATTTCTATGGCAACATTTGAATTGCTATACACTGATTACCAGTGGATGCTTTATTAACCAGTGAGCTTTTCTGACCATCCTCAATTATTACTCTTTCATAACCCTTTTTCCAATTTCTAGTAATCATCATCGGTTGCTTTATTAAAGCCTTTCAACAATTTTTGCAATGCATTAAACTAATGGGATACATTTTCTTATACCTAAGTGTTCATTAATTCTTACTGTCATTCAATGAAATAGGCATTACTTTAATACTGCAAAATAATAAACAATTTTTTCTTCAAATTTATACTTGAATAATATCAGAAGTGGTGATCACTGAAATTTTTTTCTCCAAACCCCTAAACAAAGATTACAGATGACAAATGTATACGCCCTTTACATCTGAAGTATAAATTACACACAAGTAAAATTAATTTAATTTTAAAGGTATAATAAAAAGATGGAACAAAATTTTACAATATTATTTATTTTTCAAAAACATAATCTTTTTACTGGTATTTCAGTTAAATAAAAGCAACAAAATAAATTTTAATTACACATGTTCGAAACAACAATCTTTACAATATCCTTATCGCGCACAATTGCATTTGGTACAGTAGCAATAGGAGTTTTTAAATTTTTAATAAAAAATTCTTGTACATTCATATCGCACCCTTTAAATTCACCAGTAACCTTAGTAGATTCAATAGTATGCAGTTCACACATTTTACCTTGAAAAAACAAAAGAGAATTATTAATTTACAATTATAGGCAATTTTTTTGACAGTTTATAACAGAATATTCCATTAACATGAGAAACAAATGTATTATTAATATTAATCATTTTCAGAACAAACACACTCAACGAGCAATTTATAATCACATTATGACCTAATGTTCAGAACAATTTTAAACTCCAAAAAACAATAATAATTCAAGAAATCGGCAATTACAAATTTTCTTACAGCTTAGAATAATTAATAAAATAGATTGCTTTATATAGTATTGAGAATTAAGAGAAGTTAGTATACCCATATTTTAGCATCAAATTAAACTAACATGAATAATTTTACATTTAACTACGTAGGATTATGAAACTTACATCTATAATTCTACATCAGGCCATCAATAAAATAAAACATAACCGAAAAACATGCAGAAAATACACCACTTCTGGGAAAAATTACAGATTATTTTTAAAAGCCTAATGTTTTTTCAACATAGAGGATGTTTCAGAGTATTATCCTAAAAATAGGAGGGTGTGAAATTAAGGTTTAAATGACAAAAGCTTAAGCCATGTATAACAAATCACTTCCTCTAGATTGCCAAAGTTAATAAGTGAAATATTTTTATTCACCGTTATTATTTGTTAGGGACTAATGGCAGCAGTCAATATCAATTTGAATAAAGATCACCACTTCTACTGAACAGCTAGATCACACTCTCCCAATATATGAAGCAAGTGATAGTGTCTAAGCTTTTTATCTGGAAGGTCCCAAATTCGAATCCTGGTGTCAGGCATGGCATTTTTCATACACTAAAAAATTTCCATTTCACACCATATTCCCACCCAAAAGCTTGGAGCTTATATAACAAATTATTCATCTAAAAAAAAAAAAAAACAAAATTAAGGTATAACATACCGTCCTGTATTCCATATCTTGTATAAGAAGCTGATTTTTATGACCATATTTATAATTTAGTTCAACTGACTTTTTAAACTGAGCAAAAGTATTTTTATTATACTCTCCTACATCCCACACAATCCCATAGGTGAGATTATTGCTTTAAAAGCCTGAACCTGGTATTGAATGGCTTTTAGATTTTTAGAGGACTCATCCACGAAATGATACATGTGTGATAGCTATTAAATACATCTAACTGCTTTATTATCAAATCAAGTAAAGTAAGCCTACTCATTCCTAAAATACAGTATAAATGTAATACATTATATCTAATGAACCCAGTTGTACCCCACTGTGTCCAGGAGGAAGATACACAGTTAATGTTTAATATTCAAGATCAGTCTGATGAAAAATAAAATTAGTTTTATTATTTTATTGAAATGATATTAATTGTAATGCTGCTATGCTTCACTACACTACTGTGATTCTACTGTTTCACTGCTCCATAATTCTCATTTTCAATTAATTCTGTTGATGAAGAATTTCATAATAGCGACTTGTTTTAAAGGACAAAATAAGAAAATTATATAAATCAACATAAATTATATAAATCAACAGAACTGCAAAAAAAAACATAAAGTCTTCCAAAAGATAATTCCTGCACTATTTATAATCTAAAAAAAAAAAGTAATTAAAATTTTTTTTTAAATCTACCTTAAAAAAAAAATTCACATATATGTTTGGTTCCAAAGCAAGTAACCTTGTATATACTGGAGAAAAATAAATTATACTTCAGTCTGTTACACATGAAATATCAAACATGGATGAAAATACACGGCATATATATTAAAAACATGCTACTACATACGTAATCTGCTACTATATATATGTATATAAAGGATGGGTTTAATAAATTTTTTTTAATATTTTAAATCTAACTAAAGAACAGTAAACTAAAAACAAAAGTACAAATTCCTTCACTGCCTATAGGTATTTTTGGAATATAATTCAAAAAGCAATTTTCTATCTAAAAAGCATGATACATCCAATTTTAAAAGTACGAGTATATGTATGATTTATTCATTCTCTACACATTTAAACTGGGCTTGTGCAGGTACAAATGATTTGAAAGAGCTGATGCGTATTATATGAACTACTATGCAAAGAAACAGTTGCTGACAATCTGACATGATATGCCAGTATTCCTAAAAGTGCCACAGAAATTCAATAAAAATTTCCTTGATAGGCTTACTTAGAGAAAGAAAGAGGGTAAGTTGACCTTTCTGAAATGTTGATGTTTAGCTTGATAAGTGTAACTTCACTATTCACCACAGGGACTGGTTGTTCAATGAACATAGTACTAAAAAAAAAACCTAACTAGTACCAATTGAAACTCAGGAGTCTATGCATCATATTTGTAACAGACTGGGAAAGAAATAAATTAATATACTCTTTATGCTTATTATTAAACACAATATTTAATAGAATGGATCTTCACCATTACAGGGATTGGATAGTCGGGCATTGTGTTTGAGATTTTCTAAAAGTACTACTTCCAAACAATTCACATGGAAGAGCAAACAAAAAAATATTTACAGTCAAACCTTCAGGGCATTAATTTTACAACTAATAATTGCACTTATTTACAAATGAAGATTTAAACATATATATTTTTGCTGCTTACTTTTATCATTATAATCTGTAATTCTCTTTTGAATCTGGCCTAATTTAAAATATTCTTTCTGTTATGCTGCACATCATTCAATAAATTTTTAAAGACTCAAATCATTAAACATTTTTAAGGACTTACAATGTCATTAAGGACTCTACTACAATGACATGCAAGGTTAGGATCATCTGTTTTGCAATCTTTTTTCAGTCTCTTCATGAATAATTTCTAAACCACTGAAAAGCAAATTATTTTTACATGGACATTTATTACCTCATAATTTTACGCTTGTGTTAATTTATAAAAAAAAAAAAAAAAAATCCACTTAGTCTCCAATAAACATCTTAATTTGAATATGGTCAAGTTAGGTCTGACCAAATGTTTTGTATACAATTGCCTCTTAAATTTAGATACACACTCCTTGCTTCATTAAAAACAGCTGGGGATGGCAATCTAATGTTATACTTTCAAATTATGAAAAAAATATATTAAAATAATTTTTCCTTTACATTAATTTTTGAAGCAATACTACAATTCATTAATTCTTGAAATGGTTTTTAATGGCATGAAGAAATTTTGGCACACTAAGGTTTATTCAATACCATTAATAGATAACAATTTGATGGTACTGTTGAAAAAAACCTACTTCATTAAATTAATGTTAACAGTTGAAGCTGAAAAAATATTCCCCTGTTCACACAAAATCTATTGAAATATGGACCTGCACTGATTAGTGAAACCATAAATTAAAAATGCTTTTTTGTTGACGGAAATGCTTGCATATAAAAATATATATCCTGACCTACTAAAGAGCATTTGTATTGTATCTGTCTATATGTGTGTCCATCCCCCCTTAGCTTAGCACAGTAATGTACCGATCGCTGGCGGAAAATCCCGATTCGTTAGCAAGTCTCACGTGGTCAGGTGTATACTTGGAATATTTCTTTATTATTTCTTAAATATATATACATTTTATTTATCAGATTGTTTCTCTTCATAAAATAACGAACTATAACCAAAAAGTAGGCACCGGAATGTACTCTGAATCACTAGCGGAAAATCCCCGATTCGTTAATAGGTCTCATGATGGTCAGGTATATATTTGTTATATAATAAATAAGAACGGTCAAGTATGATCAAAATCCCGTGTTTTCTTTTTCAATAAAAAATAAATCGATTAACGAAGTGAATTACTTGGTCGAAGTAATTCCTTTTTACTTCCTTGTACGAAGTGAAGTTAGTAAAAGTAGTATTGTGATAGCGAAAAATTTCGGTTTTCAAATTTCAACGGAAATATCCATTTTGAATAGTTCCAGCGTGACGCCTATACGTATGTATAAACATATCTCGCACAACTCAAAAATGATTAATAGTAGGATATTGAAATTTGGATTTAGGATTGTTGTAACAAGTTGTTCATCTCCTCTTTAGACTGCAGTCAATTGGACCAAAAGTGTCCAAAGTCCAAAAAAATTGGATTTTAGACTTTTTATTAACTGCAGTAATAAGCCCTATTGAGAGATTTTTAACGATATATCATAAATGGTACTTATTTTCATTGGTTCCAGTGTTATAGCCAAATAAAATTTGAATTAATGAAATATTTGGATCTTAAAAGGGGAAGGCACATCGGTTTGTTACAGATGTAATCTCTTTTTTTTTAATTTAATTATATTGATCTATTAATAATTATTAACCTCTGATAGTAAAAAAATTACGATAAATAATTCTAAAAAAAAAAAATTAAAATTTATTAATGAAATAAAATGTTATGTAAATTACTTTTCATTCAAAATAAAATAAAATGTGTATATGTATGTAATTTAATAGGCGTACAAGGAAGACTACACTTCATTCGCTCTCATACATATCATCCTCATTCTTCCTCTGAAGTAATACTTTACGGCACTTCCGGAGGCTAAATAGAAAAAAAAAAGAAAAAAGAAAGGAAGTCATATAGGATCCCATTTTAATACGAGATACATTGTTTTTATCCTATAACGAATTCCATAGGATAAAGTCAGTAAGGTACGAAACACTATTACTACATAAAAATAAATTGCGATATACTTTGTTTATCATATCTCTTTCGTTGATATCTAATAAATAAATGGTTTGAAAAAACCATTAGCTTAACATATATATGTTAAGGCACAGAGATGTATATATAAAATAATGTCATTTTGAAATATAGAAAAATTTCATGTAGTAGGAAAATTATCAATGATCGAACAAAAACTTACGCTTGACAGAAATGTGTTTTCATTTCATTTTTTGCATAGAGTAGAAGATAGAATTGTCCATATAATTCCATGTAGAAATCATACTAGGTGCTAAATGATCTTTTTTGTAGAATGATCGCTAATCTATATATAAAATCTAAAATTACATATACACGTTTTTTAAAAAAATGAAAGCACATACCATTTTAGTTCGTTAATAACTACTGATTTTTTTATTGCTATTATTGAATTATTATTTATCGTAAACATTTTTTTCACTATAGAGATTAATAATTATTAATAAATCAATTTAAATTTAAAAAAAACGGAGGTGAAGTCTGATTTTATTCGTTGTGCCTTTCCCTTGTAAGATCCAAATTTCATTTATTAAAATTTTATTTGGCTATAAATCTGGAACCAAAAATACCACTTAGGGTACATCGTTGAAAAGCTCCCAATGAGAGCTTATTACTGAAGTTAAGAAAAAGTCCAAAATCAAATTGTTTTTAGATTTTAGGCTTTTCTGGACACTTTTGGTACAGTCAATTGCAAGGGGAGATGGACAACTTGATGTTACCACAGCCCTAAATTCTAAATTCAACATCCTACGGCTAATCGTTTTTGAGTTATGCGAGATACATACGTACACGTACAGACGTCAGGCCGAAACTAGACAAAATGAATTCAGGGATGGTCAAAAGGATATTTCCGTTGAAATCAAAAAAACCTCATTTTTCGCAATCACAATTCTTCCTTTACTACAGGAAGTAAAAATTTATTTGAAATGAAAGATTAAGGACCTCACACGTATTCAAAAAAGAAATCCGGCAAAAATTTTCTTATTCCGAAATTCATTTATATCTACGAGACAGTATGACCAATTTTAAAAATTCAAACGCTTATTTTTTACATGTTGAGTGCTAACGTTTTTCATAAAAAAAATATCTACGCTGGATCATTCGGATATCCGTTATTTTTCCGAAATTTACTTTTATCTCCGGAACAGTACTACAAACAATTTTTTAAATTCAAACAGTGCTAGCAGTACAAGGGCTAACGTTTGGATACAAAAGATACACTCTCGATGATCCGGTTATTCTCTTACTACGAAATTCAGTTACATCTTCAGAACGGTACGACCAACTTTAAAAATTCAAAACCGTATTTGATATAAGTGAAAGGGCTAACGTTAAATTTATGATATAGAAATCGAAATGAATAATTAAAATACCGGGAAAAAAATGTTAAAAATCTTTTAATTACAGTAATTTTTAGAAAAACGCAGTTAATGTGAGGCGCGCAAAAAGAATCGTTATTTTGAAACACTATAAAAAGAACACACATTTGGCTGTATCTCATGTGTTGTGTGGAAAACAGTTAAAATTATTTTGTAAAATTTTAGTGAACTTTATAACTAACTAAAGGTAAAGTTATGCACTTTTACACGATTACGATAAATAATTAGTTTTCAAACACTGAATCTCCTTTTACGCCCCAAACAGCAGAACAAAGAGGAATGCCTTGACTAACTAGTATATATATATACAGTATATACATTTGTAAGTGTATGAGAGAATGTTGTTCCAATTGTTTAAATTTCTTGGTGCTTATTTTGCACACGCTTTTGCCTCTAAACAGACGCAAAGAAAATCACGCTTTGAGTTACTTTAATTATGAATGAGCCATTAAAAATGATTCTTTGAAAGTAAACCTTTCAGGCAATATTTATGTGTGTGTGTGTATATATATATATGCACCTTCACAATCAATCAGTTGCTCAATCATAGTTTAAGTAACTCAATTGATGATTTTCTTTGTCTCTATTTAGAGGCAGAAGTGTGAACAAAATAAGCACAAAGAAGTTTAAACAATTGGAACAGCAATCATTAATTGAAGAAACCTTATATTTTAATATAATTACTCAATACCCAAATAATCAAAGAGATGTTTTAATTGTGATACTCAAACAAAATGATTAACAATTACAGCCTTAACATCAATTATCAGGATTTTAGCTATGTTGCTAATAAAGGCTGTTACATCAATTAAATTAACTAAAATTCAATTATTTATCATTATCAAGTATTTAACAAGCTTTTAGTTAGTTTATGAAAAAGTTTTCTTTTCTTTCAGCATCACTGTAGTTAATTTGCCACCAGATATTTCGACTATTTTGTTCGCTACTTTGTGTTCATTCAAAATTGAAAAAAAACACAATTGCTTAGTTGATCAACGGGTTCTCTAAGAAGTACATTCAGTTCCAAATATTCTGTGTTAATTCCACTTTTCAAATAAGAATATCTCGTAAGTACAGATATGATTTTAATCTTTGTTAGATAAATTTATCAAAATAGTATAACATGAGGTGTTACTAATTTCATCAAGAATAATTTTTTGAGCAGCAGAAAAGACTGTATTTTTAATAACATCCTCTTTTTTTTTATACGAACCAAAAAATATTTGTTCAAGTAAGGAAGAAATAAGTTTTTGCGGCCTAATTATTGAAAATTGTCTTAAGATCATGGATATATTATTTCCTTCATTTTTTGTAGTGTCAAGTTTAAAATGAGACTTGTTTAATGATGTAGGTGATAAAAGATCATTAACTGCAGAACGGTATTTTTAAATTTGATAATATTCAACAAACGCCTGACCACCATGAAAAAGGTTTATGTCATTATTCCACTGGCTGAATGAGGATCATGGATTTTTCTTTTTAATAGAATATGTTTTATGGAGAACTGTCAAATATGCACTTTTTTGAGTTTCTTTAATGGTAAAAATGAGACAATAAAAGGAACTCAACAAATGAAACAACTCACAAGGAACTGGCTTACAGAAATGGACTAGAAATAACATTGAACAAAGTAAGTAGAACTAACTGATTCTACAGATGTCAATGCTATAAATCTATTTTAACTATTGTATTACTTCATAATAATAATAAAGTAATATATTAATAAACAACAACTTGGTATATTAAACAACCGATAATTCTGCTCACATTAAACAACTGAAACTGTTTATAAATAACATGTTTTATTAATTGCTTAATTTATTATCTTTTAAGAGTCAAAAATTATTTTTGAATGAAAATTTAGAGCTTCTCAACATTTATTCACCAGGTTGTTAGCATTTAACAACAGGTTTATATTTGAGACCGTTCGAAAAATGTAGGGCGTACAGTGACCATAATTATACCGAACTGATAAGAGCCATCTAACGTCTAGTTACTCCCACAATCTTGTATCCTTTGCAGAGAACTTAGAATTTTTTGGTAAAATATAAAAAAACTTTCGGGGTGAAATCTCTTTTGGCCGCCCTGAGTAGTAGACCCATCTGGCTGTTAGAAAATATACTGAAAGATATGCACTGTAGAATACATAAAAGTTATTACGGATATAAATCTTACACCCAAGGGGAGTTGAAGACACTCTCTTGGCATTTTCTAGCAATAATTGGATCAGTAATTCTTATTCAGAATTCAGTTGGAGGTAAGTCTGAATACGGAGTGTCTGGGACTCTCTCCTGAAGAAAGGGGTAATATTAAAAGCCAAACCAGCGAGTGGTTTAGATGCCATTTGGTAAAAGCAAGCTCATTTTAATATCATATAAACTATATACGTGGAGCAAGATAATATTGTACTACATAGAAAGGTAATATTTTATTTTACAAACGTTCAAGGTACAATAACGAGTTTTAAATTTAATTACATCTATCTAATCTAATGCCAGCCATTTTAGTCTTTTCAAATTTTATAAGCCAATTTCACTGTTATTCGTGGTGGTATTATCTCATATTTTTTGAAGAAGAAAGGACATGTATATGTACGAGTGTGTCCCAAAAGAATCCGATCTACTTTGAATTCTCCACGCTGACGTTATTCTTTGTCATACAGCTTGTGGCATCCTTCAAAGTAATCCCCATACGACTGTCTTTCCACTTTCTGAAACAGTTATGGAATTCAGGATTTAGAATGACTTAAGTGTTCTCGTCGCATTCTTCTGAATCGTCCCTGTGTCGTCGAACCGATGCCCTTTGAGTGGAATTTTCAGTTTTGGAAACAGTTAAAAGTCGCAGGGGCTATGTCGGGACTGTACGGAAGCTGGCGAAGTCGTCTAATTTTTTGTGTGTTGCACAATGACTGATAATTATGCTGGCGCATTATCGTGATGTAGAAGCCAGTTGCCGGTCGCTGAAAAGTAAGGCAGTTTTCTCCTCACTGTCACGCAATCTTCTCAGAACTTGAAAGTAAAACTCTTTGTTAATTGTCCTGTTGGAGCGGTATTTACGGTGCACAACGCCTTCATAATCGAAGAAAACAATCGACATTGCTCCGACTTTGACGTGCTTTTTTCGGTAATGGCTTGGATGGAAGCTTCCACTGTGAAGACTTGTTTTGTTTTGGAATCATAACCGTAAACCCACAATGCGCCAGCGGTAATTATCTTTTTAAGCACATTTTCATCGTTAGCGACTGTTTCCAAGTTATTCCGAGCGAATTCGAAGCGAAGGTTTCTGTGCTCCACTGAGAGCAATTTTGGAATAAATTTTGAAATAACGAGTCATTTTCAAATTATCGGTTGCAATTTTCCAAACACTTGTTTTCGGAATTCCAAGATCACTTCCTCGTTCGTGCGCAGTCAAACGACTTTTTTCAATTGCACACGCTCGACGTTTTCCGGTGTTATTGTGTCGAAGGTCGGCCAGAACGTGGGTTACTATCAACTGATATGCGGCTATTTTTAAACCTCCTGTACCATCTTTTATTTCTATTTTGCCCATACACTTGTTTCCAAAGGCCTTCTACCCAACTTTTTTCAAGTGTAAAGCAAAACTTAGTGCAAATTCGTTGAACTGATCTCTACGCACTATGCACGACTAAATACGTTCTGTTGATAACTACGGCATCTGGCTAGTTCGGGAGAAGTTACTGGTTACGCTTATACCTGACAAGAGTTCGCTAAGCACATTGGCGCGGAGATTTGAAAGTAGGTCGGATTTTTTTGGGACACACTTCATATTAAATTGTACACATATTTGTCACGTACTGCTTACTTCTAGGATTCAGTTGCGTGAAGCCACTGATGGTAAAATCTAAAGAATAATTAATTCTAATGTAAGATAGAATATTTGTTTGTCTGCCTAATGACTTAGCCTGTGTTTCTTTTACCTCCTTACTCTAAGTCATTTAGCAGTATACTTAACTTTTACAGAACTTTGTGAAATAGAAATTATGGCTTTGATAAACATCTAACCCAAATTAGATGAATCCTTCTTAATAAGTACTTGTTTACAATTGAATATTTCACGGTAATATAATACTTAAAAAAAAAATACCAAAAAATTTTATTTTATGAACTGTGTTTTAGTTTGAATAAATAAGTAAAAAAAGAAAATTATATTTGAAACATGATGCAAAGGCAAGATTTAATAAACTTAACTAAAAATTAGGATATATTCAATTCATCTAATATTTAGGTCCCTATTACATTTAACAGAATATTTCTTGTTTTGAATTTAACTAAACCTGACAAATTTGGTAAACAGTATTTTTTTTTTTAAATAATAAAAACTGTAAACTCTTAATGTTAATTACTTGAAACTAATTTAAACTCTTTATTAATGGTTTTCTCTTGATCTACAGAAATTATAATTTTGAAGATGATAATACAGCTATCTCCAATTTAAAACTGCTATTATATTATTATTGTGAGCACATTAGTAACTCTGTACAGTTCAATAACTTTATAATCACATTATCTTAATATTTTAATGCAGACAAGCTTGACTAACTTGAAAAATGAAATAAATTTGTTTAAAGCAGAACTTTATCTTTTAACAATGACAAAAATTATTTATATTAATTTATGACAACTAAAGCTAACTCATTTATTTATACTAGAGATATACAGTCATTCACTCACTAAACTACAGTCATTCTATTGTATTTTTTTTTATGTTACGAGTAGGCTTACATTCTTAGCTTTTGTCATTCCACTCTCATAACATATTTATGGATGAAAGTTCATGAAATCCATGGTAACTTTTCAAAATAATGCCTTCGATTCCTAGTTATTTTACAAGAATTTTCAATTCCCTTTATAGACTGGGGTTCAAAAATAAAATTATACTTCCTAACCTGAGGGATTGGTAGAGACAAACTACATGCATGGCCAACTAAGTAACCTGACACAAATTCTCTTGAATCTTTTCATGGGTATATACAACATGAAAGTATTAGTATAAATAGAAAATCATGGAATGTAAATTAATTTTTTCAAAGAATCACGTTTGGGGCACAAAAAACAATGAACAATCCAAGAATGCTGAAGAATGGACTTAATCTGTAACTCATTAAGCTGAAATATATGATCAGGTGGTTGCTGAAAAATCTGAATATTTGTTGTTAAACATTTAGATTTGTAAATAATCAGTTTATGAAAAATAATGTTGTTTGTTGTATGAAATACAACAAAACAATGACTCATATTCACATAAATGCTATATCAGTATGATTTTACTATAGAAATTACAAAGGTTATTTACTCTAGTGACAATATTTATTGTTGGTTTTTTTTTGCAAAATCTTTTAAAAACTTTTTTTATACCAGAACACAAAAACAATTTTTTTAACTACTGTTCCAGGAATTTCTTAAATAGTATTCAATCCACAACAATGAGAACATCTTAAAATTCTTTACATTTTTTTTTTGTCTTCAGTCATTTGACTGGTTTGATGCAGCTCTCCAAGATTCCCTATCCAGTGCCAGTCGTTT
>JAAAKQ030220517.1:0-11470 GCA_010016005.3 Zanna intricata | reverse complement strand
TTGGGGGTGGGGGGGGGGTTGGGGGGTGGGGTGGGGGGGGTGGGTGTGTGTGGGGGGGGGGGGGGGGGGGGGAGCGGGTGTGTTAAATACATTAAATAAAAATATCTATAAAAATAAAAATACATTACTTATTAATTCATTATAAATCAAATAATATAGATTTGTTGTATTCAGTCAAAAAGGAAAGATAAACGGAAACCAATGATTAACTTAAATATTACAATGTAACCGATATGGATATTAACTGTTTCTGCTTCGAAATAATTATATCAGACTGATTTTCTCTAAAAATATATGTTCTATTTTTATTAAGGCTTAATTTCACCTATATAGTCAATCAGCAGGTAAGGGGATTCCATCTCCTGGATCCCCATTATGTTCATTATTCTTATTCTTGCGAGAATAACACTGATAAATAACAATTAAACCTTGTTTATTTTATAAAAGCTGTCAGTGTATTGTAATTTGTTCAAAGGAACAGTCTAGTTAGCATAGGACTCAAAACTTGGAGTGATCAGAAGTAAACGGATTTCAGAAGAGTCGGCTCCATTTTAAAAATAATAGTTATAGCTGGTTACTTGTCCTACGTACGTGTAAAAAATATTTTGCACGGTTCTTGGCGTTACTCAACAATCATTATTAGGAGATGACCGTACTTTTTTTACTTTATGTTTATTTGTCAAATAATCGAAGACAAGTACAGACAGTCGCGTCGCACTCACAATAACACCAACAGGGATGTGTTGGTTGAGCCATCACACCTTTAAAGATACTTTCACCATAACCGAAAGATATATAAAAAAAAAACAAAGAAATTGTTTTTGTAGAAAATTTAATTTGAAACATTCAAAATAGTCTCTTTTTTATCTCCGGAACCACCGTTAAGGTATATCTTCAGAGGAGGAGATGAATGAATTATAGCGTGTGTGAAAAATGCCATGCCTGCCCGGGATTCGAACCCGGAACCTCCGGATGAAAGGCCGAGACGCTATCACTCGCGCTACGGAGGCCGGCACTCAAAATAGTCTTGGAATTTGATTTGACCAACAGTTTAACAATGTTAAAATTGAATATCGGGAAGGAACACAATCCGATTATTATTGCAAGCCATAAAATGATCACCATTTTGAACCTATGAGACATTTCTTAATGGCAATAATTTTATGTTCATTTTAGATATACTAGTTACGGTAATGCAAAATTTCAGCTCATTTGGTTGACTAAATTTGCGTAAAAGAGTAGACTCGTACACATCACTATATTAATATAAACATTAAAAATAAATAAAGTTAGGTCTGGATATATTTAAAAATAATTATCCTCTAAAAAAAACTATTAAACACTTTAGGTTCCATTTTTTCTCTTAGTATGAAATAAGTTAAGGTGTTTTCACAAAGTACTGATTTAATTTATATGAATATACATAGGAATCGTTAGAAAATTTAACTGTTTTGTTTAAGTAACATGTTATTTTTTGGATCAGAATCTTAAGGACATTAAGATTGATAAAGTAATTCAATACCTATCACCTGCGTAGAACAGCTAATACTTATTCATTATTTTTACAGGTGACATAATTATATATATATAGTCATGCGTATAACATACATTCAAGTGTAAATTTAATCTAGGTAGTATAGATATTTAAAAAATCTATTTTTTCAAGGTTTCATATTCTCCTGAGATTATAAAGAAATCTAAGATGCTTATGGATAGCCGTAAATCAGAAGACGAATACTGGAAGTTATAGGGAAGCTGTTAAGGGAAAATGGGAGGGGTGAAAAACCGTCTTCGTAATATATTTTATTGCTGTTATAAATATTAGAGTAAATTATTTACATCATTGCATTATAGCTCATCTTTTTTATATGTATTTTTACATTTTCTTCGGTATAGATTTTAATTACTAAAAAAATATTTATTAAAATTGATAAATCATTAAAAAAAATAAATAACAAATATTATAAATCCTCTTTTTAAATAAAATACAATTATTGTAAAAATAGAAAAAGTAGTTTCTTATTTTACGAAAATATTTTCCAAAGCAATAACTCAAATATCATATTAATAAGGTTTTAAATGTCTACAGTCTGAGATTAGAAATGCAAAACTATGAAAAATTCTTAATCTATAAAAAATAATATTATGTGTTTGCTTCTCTTAATATTTACATGTTTTATAAAATGTGCAACTTTTATAAAAAATCATTCCGGTGTAACTGAGATCAAACTAGTAAATAAGATCAGAATAATTGCTTATCTAATACATAAAACTTAGAATATAATAGAATAATATTATAATTACTTTTTTCTTTTTTTTTTACTTTTATAGATAATAACTGATTGACAACTTGCACGTAATAAAATGCTGTAAACCAGAAAAAAACAGTTCTTTTCAAAATTGTTTTAGAAAATATGGAAAAATATACAAACAAACTTTTCCAAGTAGGAAGTAAATCAAACAAAACTTTTTAAATAAGTTAAGATTCTGAGAATGGCCAACAACAGATGTAGGATAATAATTAAAGATTAAATATTAAGACAAAAACTTCAAACAGTAAACAATGAGAATAAATATTAACAACAAAAACATAATGTATGGTCAACCAGAGTGAGAAGTTTAAGTAAAGTTATTAAAATTATAAAACGTTTTCCTTTTGACTTTGACTATCATCTTAAGTCTGTCTATCTGACTCAACTGTTTACAGGAAATGGTTGTTTTAATTCATATTTGTATCGTTCCCCTTAATGAAGAATCAACGAAGCATACTTTTTTTAATGTTCCCGATGGATAGCGATGAGGGATACAGTTGGGGGGGTACATCTTACTCCAGACAGCTTGATTGAATATATGCTGTCTCATCAAGAGAATATTGGAACAACATAGAACTGCTTGCCAGATCCATTATAAAAGAGAAACAAGAACATGGCGACGCCATGGGGTTTTAGCTACAACCTCAGAGATGGGTGGACAGCCCTAATCATGAGGTGCGATACGCATTGGTGTGTCGTTCACGATGACCGACTGGGAACTCCAGAAATTGACCTCCCACTGGGCTGTGGAATATTATGTTGGTTGATTAGAAAAAAAAAATGGAGGGAGTTAAGACAATAACCCGGCTGAGGTTTAGAACTCCGGATATTGCTTGTTGTTGGGTCCGGAGACCCCTATCCCGACGTTACAGGCAAAGACACAAAAGAAAATAACCTGGAGACCGTGAGCAGACTGATTTACCATACCAGATCTACAGCTGGTAGGTGGGGAGGTCCGCCTTACAGGCAAGTATACGCCCCTGGGCTGAGCTATACTTTGTTGGAGGTCCGGCCCAGGGATGTAGGAGAAAAAAAAGGAAACAAAAAGACTATCTTAAAGTAATATTTTATTATTATTTATTAATGTAGATATAAATACTTTTTAAAAATTATTTGAAAAAGATATGGAGTAATCTACACTTAAGAGCCATATAACTTAATTCTGCGAAGTTACTGTGTCGTCATAAAGAAAATCGTAGAAAAAATTAAATTATACGATTAAATTTGTCAATATTTTCTGCTGAAAATGTGCATATAACATTAATTCCGTGTTGTCTTCGTTTTATTGCTGTGAAAATAAAAAAAAAGGATTTTTAGGAGATTTTGAGCAAAGTATAATTTAGACAGTTACAAAAAAAAGACAGCAATAAAAATATGTAATTATAAAATTAATCTTTATCATTCGGCCAAGAACCACCTAGATTAAAATGTTTAAACTTGCTATATATGAGTACTAAGTACCATCACCGTCAATTTTCTTTTTTTTCATCTGTCTTTACTTTTCAAAAAATCTCCTAAAGAAGCAGTACATTCTTCTACTTTTAAACTAATAAAAGGAAAAAATCGATGTCAAAGGGTTTATAAAATATTTTACGCAAAAAATAATGATGATTCTATTAGCGCAATTTAACTTTCTTTTTTTTTATATAGTATTTATAATAGTTTCTTCATAGCGACCATAAGTAAATTTGATTCATGATAATCACGTGAAGATAGGTGATGACAAAACCCTCATTAAAGCTTACAAGGTTCAACACCTCATATATAGGAAAAGCATTTGTATAGGTGGTCCAACACCAGGTCCTAGTATTTAACACAGCGCTAGAAATAAATCATAGGGGAAAAAAGACAAAAAATAAAAACAATCTCATCAATACAAATATACAAAAACAACACTATAGTTAAAAAAAAATACTTGGTCGGTACAACAGAAATAGCTGTAACTTTGTAAACTACCAAAATGATGTTCACTACACAGTAACAGTCATCCTGTCCACCCACTTCTAGGTTCCTTCTGCAAGCCACTTCTCTGGTTACATCTCCCAGGTCTAGCACATGGAAACGTTTTAGTTGCCTAATTTCATCGCTGTTGCACAATAGATTTAAAGTCAGATAATTGACATGTTTGTCTGTCGTCTGAAGATCTGAGTAAAAATCGAATGCAGAACAGATACCTGAGGAATTCCCGACTTCGTATCGAAGAACCCAGATAATTTCTGACTGAACTTCACCTGAGAAAAGCGCCCATCAGGTTAACTCCGCAGGACTAAATAAATTGGCTGAGGGAGGATTTGTTTTAGCGTATATAATAGATTATTTGAAGCATGATGTTTTTTTCAAATTCCATTTATTAGTAAATTTCACATTAAATTAGTAAATTTCAGCTTAAATGTGCTGAGATCATAGTCTTTATTAATCTTTTATTGTTTTTACTTTTATTTGTACTTCGTAAAAGAAAGTATTGTGATGGCAAAAAAGTTCGGTTTTCAGATTTTAACAGAAGTATCCGTTTTTACCTCCCTGAATCCATTTTTACTAGTGTCGGCATAAGCCAAAATCGATGTGCGATATCTCGCATAACTCAAAAACGATCAGCCGTAGGATGTTGAAATTTTATATTTAGGTCTGTTGTAATATCTAATTGTGCACCACCCTTTTTTATTGCAATCGACTGTAACAAAAGTGTCCAAAAATAAAAAAAAAAGAAGGATTTTGGACTTTTTCTTAGCTGCGGTAATTAACCCTCGTTGAGAGCTTTTCAACGATATATCATACCATAAGTAGATCTTAATTTCAATGGTTCCAGAGTTACAGCCAAATAAAATCTTTAATTAATGAAATAATTAGATCTTACTAGGGAAGCCACATCGGTTCGAATCAGACTTCATCTCCTTTTATTTTTTTATTAACTTTGTTTTTATTTTTAAAAAAAAGTGAAGTAGTGTCCACATTAGATTTTTTTTATTTTGACAATAATTAAATATCATTATGTTTAATATTTATGTTAAATTAATTCCTTACACATACTAATTATGTTTATGTTTAACACAGAAATATACTTTTAATTTTAGATTTTGACTTTCTGTAAACTTTTTATTTATATCTTATATTTAAATACAAGTTTTTAAAAATGTATTAGAAGTTTTCCCTTCAAACTTGCTAAAATTTTAATGAAACTAACTACTACGATTTAGAAAATTTCACAAAAATCAGGTGATCCCTTTGAAAATTACAGTAAACAATTTCAGTGGATGGACTGATATTGACTTATAATCTGAAATTTCGTTTAATGCTAAAACTTAAAAACCTCTAGATAATTTTCGTACTTTTTTATATTTGATATTACAAGTGGCGTCATCGTTCCCTTTTAAAGAGTTTTGTCCCAGTTACAGGAGCTGAATTATATTTGTTCCACTTTTTTAAGTGTTATTTTTATTAGACTATAACTGATTTTTATCAGATTTATTTTAAATAATCAAGCAATATACTACACGAAAGTAGGTTAAGCTGGATTATGAATAATAAAAAATGTCAGGAAATCTGTCTTACGACACTTTAAAATTTGTATACTTCAGGTCAGTAATATAGGTATAATATCCGTATATATATACATTTATTAGATACTATACTTAAAGTTGATAACACCACTTTGATTTTATAAGTTACAAAATAGTTTGAGATAATAAAATAAAGTATTTTGGATTCTGTAAAAATCTTGAACTTTTGTTAATACACGAGAAAATTTTCGCCTTAAAAAAATCTATAATTTTTAACAAATAAGCTAAATAGTTTTTATAAACAGCATAATATTTTTTGAACTGTAAGAGATACAAACAAAAAATACAAACAAATTGGGGAAATATAATTTAATTTTAGGAACGTGATATGTACTAAAGAGACTTTTTAAGATGCTAATACGGCGATATCGTGGCATAAATATTGATTTTGATAAAGCCTTCCATAAAACCAACAAAATGATCTTTTTATTTTTAAACAACATTATGAAAATACTTCAGATAACAGAGTAATAGAAAACTTAGATAAGTAATAAATAACTAATTTGAATTATAATTATATGGACATTTAGTGCTTCAGGGTTTATTGTATTTACCAACATTTTTTAATATCAGTCAAAAAGACATTTCTCAAAAAGGTTGAAATGAAATTTATTCATGAACGGCTCCAAATTTGAAATATGTAATATATTGAAAAAACAAATTTTATTTTCAAACAGTGTTGATGACCTACAATTGTTCATATGTATTCAACAAGCACGATTCAAAAACCAATCCGAAGGAGACCAAATTAAAATAAGATTGTTCAGAAAAAAAATATTACATGTCAATATTAAAATAACAGTACTTTTTTTAAATATAAATATGTAGGCTTACTTAATTAAGTTTTTCATAAAAATGTAAATCGTTTAAAATCGCGAAAAGATTATTTTATTATTATATTATTCTTACTAAACAAGAATGTTCATTTTTAATGGAACTTAAAACAATTGTTCAGATGCTGCTTCATCTATTATTTGACATTATTTTGTACAATATTAAAAACAATATATTAGAATAATATAAAATTAAATTGAACAAATTTTAAAATGGGAACTTAACCGAAGAATATTTAGAATAAATATGCAAATGAAGGGACTAATATCAATGTTTTAATTTTGATGAATAAAGAATTGGAAGTTATGAAATGAAAATTTGAAGAGCATAAAAGATAAGTATATAGAACTGTATTAGAACGGAAAATTATCACTACTAAAATTAATAATACGTGAAAAACCGAATGATACAAAAATAATAGTTAACACAGATAGATAATAATATTATCAATATTATTAGAGATAAATATAACATGACAATATAGAAGAATATCAGAGATTTAATTTTTGGAAACGAGCTTTAATAGAGAATTGCATTACAGAAAGAAAGCTTTCTCAAGAATTAGCCATAAAATTCCAAAGAAATTGCAATGAAGGATTTGAGATCTTGGAAGGGATAACTACAATGTTTAGCGTAACCATTTATCTGTTAGATTTATCTATATGTGTAAGATTGGAATTTTACAATCCTAACTATATTTACCAAATTATTTAAGCTTATTTATTTTAAAAACCAACAATAAGATAAGTAAGGCATTGAAGAAATTTAATTTCACACGATTTTAGAAAGAAAATTTAAAAAAGAAAAAACAGAGATTTTTCAACGAATTATAGAGTGAACATAAATTATTCAGCGTAGTTTAGGTGTTATAAAAAAATAACAGCCGTGTATTTAATGCTTGTTTCACTGTTGAACAGGCCGTTTCAAACATTTCTGTTTACAGTTACTAACTTCAAAACAAGTTTCACATGAGCACATTTTGTGGCACATAAAATAACTTGACGATATCATGCCATACATTACGATGAATATCTGTAGCTATTCTGTTAATTACATCTTCGATTCTTCTTTTTAGTTTTATTTTATCCTAAAAATGCATTATCTTCGTTCACATTATCAAAAATATTCATGTCAATTGTAACGGCGTGGTTTATTGTCACTTTCAATTGCATGGACCGACTGAATGTTATATGCATTAAGTTCTAGGCATTTTCAGTTGCATGAAGATGCATTTGCGTGAACTAAAACTTCAGTTGGCAGAGTATTTTCCGGAAGATAAAATGATTTCTCCAAGAGATGGGTACTGAATCCGTTTAGTGAAAACGTTGTTGCAACTGCTAAGTTACTGGTTGATATTCACGACCGGCTCATCGAAATATCTGCCGATAAAACGTTACGATTACAATTCACATCTTAAGATTGAGATATATTTCTGCTAGCTCGTTGAAGTGAATATGGAAATTTAGTCACAGAAGCATTCAAGAGGTTAATCCCTTACGCCAGATCTAATCTCTGTGAAAAGGATTTTTCAATTATAGTTGCACTAGAAACTACATAGAAGAATCGTCTTTTATCACTTGAAAACAATTTGCTTTGCTGTGTTTCTAACATAGATATCCGATATATAGAGAAACTTTTAAATGAAAAAAAAAAACGAAACCATCTCATTAATTTATTTTCTGACATGTGTTCTTATAAATGTAAGTAAAATGTTTATCATAGATGATATTTTTTCATAGAATGATTTCTTTATTATTTACGTGTAAATTTTTTGGCTAATTTGTAACCCCCCCCCTTTCATATCACCACGATCCCTGTGGGGGTGGCGCCCCCCACGTAGAGAAACGCGAGCCGGTGGGCTCGCGTTCACTACCACTAGACCAGCCCGGTGGGGCTGATCTAGTGGTTAACTCGTCATTGAAAACCAATTGATCTCGAAATCGAGAGTTTTGAGGTTCAAATCCTAGTAAAGGCAGTTACTTTTATAGAGATTTGAATACTAGATCGTGGATACCGGTGTTCTTTGGTGGTTGGGTTTCAATTAACCACACATCTCAGGAATGGTCGACCTGAGATTGAACAAAACTACACTTCACTTACATTCATACATATTATTCTCATTCATCCTCTGAAGTAATAACTTGCGGTGGATCTGGAGGCTACTAAACAGAAAAAAAAAGGTTGAGTGAGAAACGCTGGTGTAGAGTTTATGAATGGGAATGTTTAATAAAAAACGGGGGAGGAGTAATTTCAGAAATTTTTAATTTTTTCCTTAACGTAATTATTGTTAAAAATTGAGCTTTAGTACGATGGAAGTAGTTCATTTATATGAAATTCTAGAGTTTTAAGTAAATCGGATTTAGACACGGGAATATTTTTAAAAACAAATTGTGTTATATTTCGAAAATCTGTGATCATAAAGGTTGAAATTTTTCAGAAATATTTGCTGTATATATTTTAAGCTTCACCTGATTTTCCAGCCTATCAGAGTAGGCCACACGGAAGCTGTATTTTTTTAAAATTGTTATTCCATAAATTTTTTAACCTTTATTGAAGAAAACATGTTACCATATTGGCTAATATATTGAAGTAAATAATTGTTCCAGTAAATAAACATTTAAACCCCCCAGAAATAAACAAGAGGCTACAACAGACCTGTACTTAAAATATCTATTTTTCTAAATTTTTATTTTCAAACTGGAAAATCTAACTCTATCTAGTATTATTGTAGACGATACGAGAATATTTAAAAAAAAAAATCCCATAAGATCCGAATTAAGAATTTAACTTTTAATAATATTTGATACTTTGTTTAATTTTCAAGTTGTGGCTGTTACTAAAAATGTTATTTGAGGTAGCTATCAAAGAAGAGGGTAAAATTATACAGTAGTTTTTTTATGATAAAAACGTCATTCGGTTAAGGGATCAACTCAGACACAGTACTTTTTTACTAAGAATTTTGATTTTTTTCTCGATACATACTTTGAAAATTAAACCATCACTTAATCAAGTTTATCAAATCGACTCATTTTTTTTTTTTTTTTTTTTTGGTTTTACTGAAAAGTTTGATATTTTTTGCAATTGTACTCTAAATATTGCAAAATCATTAATATTTAAAAACCCTTTGCTATAAAGTATTTAAAATAAAGATCTGTCAAGGGAAAATTATGTAACCCTTTTTCTGCTTTTTGCCAAATTACAAACATCAGTGGCCATAGTACAGCCATTGATGATGTACATCATGTCTCATACGTCTGCTCCAGGTACGAAGCTGAACGAACCACACTAGTGGGTCTTTAGCTAGAGACGTTGCGAGGATCAATTCTTGTTTTGATCTGCAACTAAATTGGAAAACCTAAAGGATGGAACATAATTGCTGGCTTTCTCAGATTCTTAGCCCTGCGGAGGATGACTGACGGGGTCTGATGCTGTTATGGATGTATAGATAGAATAGCAACCCACTTGGGTTGCTATTCTACCTACATATATCCACTGGTGGTATACATACAGTGGCTATACGCACACTGCCGGGCCACTAGCCAGCTGAATAGTGGACCGCCAATGTTTCCAAGATAAGTGTTTTGGCATCGACCTCCGGTTAGCCAAGATATTCGCGGTTAGGATAAGTTGAATGTTGGGAGAACTCTGTAATGGAAGTGCAGTGAGGAAGGGTGTAGGCATTGACCTCGCTCTCGAACCAGACGACCAGAGGAGAGAGAGATAAGGTATGTTTTTATTTGAGGCTTATTAAAATTGTGAATCTGTTTCTTCATTTTTAAGTAACACAAAAAAAAAACTAAAAAGTAGATTGAATTATAGGAAAAGTTGTCGTTGTTGAAATTAACACTTGTTTTTTTCGTATGAGGATAGTGTTTTTGGTGTTTAAAGACTTAGTCACGTAATAATCTGAGTGGATAGTCTAACTGATGTTAGGTAAAGGAAGAGTTTTGAGTGAAACTTTTGGTGTTAAAGGAAGCCGGGGGGGATCGCGCTTCCGCAAATCAGTTAGTTTAATAGTTGAGGATTGTAAGTTATGGTAGATGGCCGTGGTTGGAAGAGTCCGTTCGAAGGCGATAGTAGGATGTGTAAATATGCTAATGGAAATGCTTGCCGAGGCGTTTGTATCGGTGGCATCCTGACAGTGGCCAAACTGATGACTGTATTCTGCTATCAAGTTCAGAGGTTCTTAAAGACGACCACTGGTAAATCCCATCAGGGCTACGAACGGTGGGGTGATGGGGCGACCGGGATTGTCACAAGGCGGTTGTCTTCCCTTACGGGGGTCAGGATGGATGAGTTGAATTATCTTTTTATTTTCACCCCTTTAACCAATCATTAGTTTACATTGGTAATGGTACACTTTAAACGAAAGAATAATTTTTAAATAAACAGTAAAATAAAATATATGAATTAAATTTATAACGAAAGAACAGGATGTTTAAAAAGACAATCTAACAATTTCTTTAAAAATATCTAAATTTGAATATTAATAAACGACATAATATTCTTAAAATATTTTGGTCTATTCAACTGTAAAAACGATACGATATTTTCAGAATGAAATAAACAAGTTTAATTTGAAATTACTGAGCTAGTTTAATTATTAACTTTGATTAACATTTAGTTCAGAATAAAAATAAATAAAATAATTTACAAATTATAGAAAACGCTGATCATAGATACGATAAACGTTTAGCTCAAACAATAGTTATTCATAGAAAACATTGGCTTTGCTACATGTTATATAAATACTCAACGCCTGTAGCC
>JAAAKQ030220495.1:0-11470 GCA_010016005.3 Zanna intricata | reverse complement strand
TTATCCATCTTACTTTTTAATAAAAATTTACATCAAAACGGTCCAAACTGTTACAGTTTATTGAAAAAAAATTACAGTTTAAAAAAGTTTAAAATTTACAAATTTAAAACGTGTATACAGGACAACGTCTGTCGGGTCCGCTAGTATATATATATATATATATTTATAGGGTGTTCCACGAAGAAACTTTCAGAACGTTCTACTGGTAAAAATAATGAAAAAAGTGCAAATAAACAGAGGTCTAGAAACGCTTTGTTTTGGAGTTAAGGCTAGAGAAAATTTCACTCGGATTTCAGCTTTCTAATAAAATGAAGCCCTCTGCTGTAATTTTTAGCAATCAAATAAACAATTTTAATAAACAATATACATAAACAATAAACAATCAAATAAACAGATTTTTCATCTGTTAAATACAGATGAAAAATAGACATAAAATTATATTTTTGTAAGTAAAGCAGATACGGTTCACGGACCTATTTTATTCGATTTTTCAGATCAGTAAATATCAGTTGTTCTTGTCCACTGATTAACTTCCTAAAAGTTTTAGTACGATCTTATTTCACCGGGCAGCTGAAATCCGAATGAAAATCTTTCACTAGCCTAATTCGGAAAAGAAGCATTTTAGGATGTACGTTTATATGAACTTTCTCAATTATTTTTACGAGAAGAATAGGTTATTAAAGTCTTGGGAGACCTTCGTGATACACTCCGCATATACAGATATTTATAAAAATTTATATCGAGTGCCGTAATTACAGTCCGTTCGCTATTATTTAAGTTTTCTTCTTTCATAACTTTAATTTTCGACAGCTTCACTGTACGACTAGTAATAATAAAAAAGAAATTGATATGAATAATTCTACATTTTAACAAAATGGAAACGAAAATAAAAAGAAAAATTGTCGGAACGTAGTCTAGCGGTATGGGCTGTCGCCGAAGCCGGCCTACAGTCTACTGCGTTATCATTAATAAATGTCGGTCTTGAGGGCAGGCATCTCGTTTCAACACCGATTACCAGCACTCTAGCGATTAATATGTTGTTTATTCTGAAAATCTCAATTATATTAAATTACGGGCAAATTTTGTTTTAATATAAAAAATGATACCCGAATCATATCATCCTACGGAATCATATACTCATAGGGAAACAGAGACAAGCTGATATACGGTTATGACGTAATAGAGTGACATACGAAACATACTGAATATGAATGTTAATACAAAATTTGCATTGCAAAATAATAAAAACTGATAAATAAATAGTTGTTTTATTCTGATCAGGATGTAAAGTACAAAAAGTTCAAAAGTAAAGTATTAATCTTATCAGGATCAGTGGAAAGCGTGCTTACGTCACAAAGAAAATAAAAGAAACTGCCTCCTCAATATCTTCCGACTAGTTCAAAAAATCTGAATGTGTTAAATAAAAAAAAAACAGTCTTCTTACATTTAAAACGCTAATACTTAAACGTTTAAAAAATATTTCGCACAACAGAATTATAGGACTTTCCCATTACGCGGCATTTTTCTCATGTACCGCTTACACACACACACACACAATTAAAAATATTTATAATTTTATTTAAACAGAATATTTTTTGGTCTTTAATTCAATTATGTTAACTAAAGCGCGCCCGCATACCGTATTTCATTCGCACAGGTATCACACGGCTACTTAATTACTTTTTTGGACTTTAAATATTATTCATTCCCACTCTTGTATTAAGGCGTTTTTGGACTATATATGTGAGATTCACGGTACGGAACCTTTCTGTCAAATTTTGAAGCGCTTCCACTTATTCGTTCGCTCTGAAATTTTTCATTCAGGTTGTTCCTGATGACAGAAGATTTTGGCAATATTTTCAAGTCGCTAAGATACCATAATCAGTGAAAAATTGCCCCTTAATGAAGTTAAATAAAAAGTCACTTAAACTTATTGAACATCTTTTACATGCATATTTTCTTAGTGAACGGATTATCCGTGTTTGTAATATTGTCATTTCAATTGATTAAATTGAACGAAGTAATGTTTTTCGGCTGAGGCAAAAATTCAAATTTAACTGTTATGTCTGATGATTCATGATACTTATGAACTAGTAAATAAAAGTTATATCATAAGTGAGAAGTGCCCATTTTCTCCTCGTAGATTACAAACTAATATCAAAATCATCTTAAAATTGAAAAAACAAAACATGAAAAAGGTTGAAAAAAGTATTTTAAAAAAAATCAAAAAATAATTTTGCTGCCGGCAGAAGTTGAACACGCGAACGCACAAAGGTCAAGAAAAATTCCTGCAACATTTCTTAAATTTTGGCTGGAATTGTGATATCCGGAATTTCCTTTGTTGTATTGAGTGCATTACTTACTGGTTCAGCGTATGAATGCATGAGAGATTTTAATATGTAAGACTAGAGACCCAAGATTTGTGATGTTTGAAGTGTATATGAGTGTATACAGTAATATTTTTAAATATTTGAACTTTTAAAGCTGCCTGTACTCTTGTCTGCTTATTGAAAATTGGATGCGTGAAAACTTCTAAGGATCGCTCAAACCTCTGCGCTAGCGCAGCTGTAAAGTATAAACTTATGAAGACTAAAATGTACAAAATAAAAGGTAAATAAAAAAAAAGCTTCTTATAAATCACTTTTAAACGCATTCAAAAGTAGACAATGAAAGATTTTTACAAAAGATTTTTGTTAAAACAGCACTCCTGAAATTAAACTAATAAAACGTAAAAAATAATTTTAGGACAGATCTCACAATGGATTTAACAAGCATTGATGGTGATTTGTGAAAGTCAGCGTCAATTTGAAAATTTGATACTTTTGCCAATTTTTCCTTATGCATGATAATTACGTTCTTGTATACATAAAATATTATATAGTATATTACCTTCTTGTATGTATCAAATATTATATGATATATTATTTTTTTATGTTACGTTCGATGCGTTGAGAACGTTGAAGGTAAACACCGACATGGGCGGTTCGTTTCACATTCAGTGACAGTAAAGAGACCGGCAGAAGGCTGTACAGTTCCAGACGCTCGGTCAGTAGCAAGCGATATGTCAAGCCAATAGCTCATAGTACTTCAATCACGTTAGTTGCAACATATCACTCATAAGTAAAATATTCATAAGTCGTTTATGTCATTATACAAGTTTGTTATTCGTAAGTTTAATTACGATACGAGAAAATTACACTACTCAAGATTATGCTATGTTATACTATTATACCTTTAACGTCATTAACGCATATACTACAATTTATGACAATAAATAATCGTTTAACCATGAAATGGTACTTATTCATTTAAAAGCGACTACATCACATCAACTGCTATACATAATATATACATGTTGGTGCCTCCGTGCATCCATAAAACGTCTATGTACAACCATTCTACATCTTTGCAAATTTGTTGGTGTTATATTAAACATTGAAACAATTACACATCTGTACATAATTCAACCGTGCCCAACCGTGCCGGATGGAAGCAGTGACTCTTCAATATTCTTTGCGCCTTACGGTCAGGATATATTGAATTACAACACGAACGTGTTATAGTTCGTGTTCGAAGACTTCAACTTCAGCAAAGCTCTACATTTACCGTAGTTATTTCTATAACAACTATTTTATATATTTTACTTATTATTTTTTTTGTATCTCAAATTTGTTATTGCTATATTACATTATAATATATTTTCAATCTAATCTGTTTAAAATTAAATTTATAAATGTCTGATAAAAAAGAGCTTACTAGAAAACATGGTGCAATTAAAGCAATAATTATGCGTATTAATACTTTTGTAGATAATTTTAATACTGCAAAAAACGAAATCTATTCTTTAGAAATAAAACTAAGAAATCTGTTAGACTTACAAACTAAATATGATGATATTCAATCTCAACTAGAAATTGATGATGATTCTTCCATTATTACGGAAGACAGAATACAAACAGAAGATAAACTGTGTAATATAGAGTGTAAGTTAAAATCATTGTTACACAAAATGTCAGTAAAACCCGATGATTCAAATAATGCTAATGTTAAACCAATCCTTACTAATCAATTACAGGTTTTGCAGCCAACTAATTTACCATGTTTCAATGGAAATATATTTGAATGGCCACATTACTTTAATACTTTTAATGATTTAGTTTATTTTAGAAACGATCTGTCAGAAATTCAAAGATTACATTATTTACATTCATCCCCGAAGGATGAAGCTCTTAATATCATTAAAAATCTGCCAATAACTAATGAAAATTATACAGTTGCATTAAATCTACTTAAAGAAAGATTTGATCATAAATATATAATTTCTGCAGATCTTATTGAAAATATTATAAAAACTTGTTTTATTGATAGGAAATCTGCAAACAATTTAGATAACTTTATTAATAAAATTAATTATTGTATAAGTTCATTGGAAGCAATGAATTTACCTGTGAATACTTATGAACTTTAAGTTATACCTGTTCTTGCTTATACCCTACTACTCACTACTCAACAACACTTTATATACAGAAAAACAGTTCTCAATTTTTTTAAGGTATTCAAGTAATAAAGATAAAATATGAGAACGTACACTTCATTTTTAGAATTAAAAAAAAAAAAAATTTACCCCTATATATATATATATACATATATATATATATACAGGGGTGTTCCACGAAGAAACTGTCAGAACGTTCTACTGGTAAAAATAATGAAAAAAGTGCAAAGGTCTGGAAATGCTTTTGTTTTGGAGTTAAGGCTAGAGAAAATTTCACCTGGATTTCAGCTTTCTAATAAAATGAACCACTCTGCTGTAATTTTTGCCAATCAAACAAACAAAAAACATTGTCGTTTTCTGATGTAATTTAAGCTGAAAAATAGGGTGAAATAGGTCCAAGAATTTTATAATTAGTAGTTTTTGGGATATCCGACGTAAACCACAAAATTCTATGTCGAAAAATAAGTTTTTTTTTTACGTTTGATGGACGATAGCTTTGTTAAATTACTAATAAATGTGAACGATTTAGTACAAAAATTATACAGAATTTAATTATGAGAAAATCAATGCAAATAAAGCAGATAAAAAATACATAAAAACTTTTAAAAATCGGTTTTATATTGAAGCAAAACAGACGAAAAATAGACATAAAATTGTATTATATTTTTATAAGTAGAGCAGATACGGTTCACGAACCTATTTCATTCAATTTTTCAAATCAGTAAATATCAGTTACTCTTGTTCACTGATTAACATCCTAAAAATTTTAGTACGATCTTATTTCACCGGGCAGCTGAAATCCGAATGAAAATCTTTCACTAGCCTAACTCTGAAAAGAAGCATTTTAGAATATACGTTTACATGAACTTTTTCAATTATTTTTACAAGTCAGCTTCACATTAAAAATTTGATGCTTTTATCATTTCTTCCTTATGCATGATGAATGGCCTAAATACTGGGGAGTAAATAGAGGGATTTGGGATGTGTAAGGGGAGGTGGGTTGGGTTAACACCACACTTTGATGGGGAATAAATTTTTAGATCCAACGAGATGTTAATAAAAAAAATTGCAACGAAAAGACCAGCTGCACTGCTTTTTACAACGTTTAAAAAAAAATTTAAACTATTTTTTGAAGTAGGGGTGAAATTTTGTATAAATATTTTTATGCAAAATCTTTTTTTTTTTACAATTGTTCACAACAATACTTTTTAAAAAATGCAAGAAAAGCACTCCTTGTACTGCTTTCTATTAATCTTTTCAAAATTAAAAAATTTTTTGAACAGGGAATGAAATTTATGAAATTTTTTTATTTCTTTACTTTATTAATGTTCAAAAAATTATCGAAAAAATACAATCTTAATTATGCAAAATCTGGATACAATTTCGCTTCCCCCCTGTATCCCCCACCCATGACCTTTAGAGTTGAAAATTTAATAGCTTCAATCCCCCTACTATAGAATTATTAAGGTGAAGTTTAGTAATAATTGATTCAGTAGCTCTGGAGGTATAAGGCGATTTACACGCCACACACATTTTTCAAAGAAATTTTGATGCCATTTTTCGGTTTCTGGGGGTTCTTGTGGGTTAATTCTGCAGGATTCGGTTAATTTGGATACGGCCAATTTTGGCCGTTGCAATTTTTCGATGTTATGGGGTTGTCAGGGGTAAATTCGTCAAGATTCCGTGAAAATCTTATATGCCCAATTTTGACCGATCACTTCCCTTCAATATAGCTATAGCTTCGCTACAACTGCTATATAGAGGGAAAGATAAAAATGGGATTTATGATTAACAACCCAGGAATTTATTGATATAAACTCTCTAATTTTAACAGCCAAACGGTAGAGTTGAAGAATTATCGATTGATTTCTGTTTATTTTTACAAAAGGAGTATAAACAACAAAAAAAAACTTAAAACTATACAAAAAAAATTACAAGAAATTCATAATATACATAAGTAAAAAACAAATTATATTACAATAATTTTTAATACATTTTTTCGGTGTATATATATATAAATATGCAGATGGTATTTAAGTATGTTAACAGCTTTATACTGCATATCTGCGAGGTATTTGGGAGGTAGAAAGAAATAGGATTCTACTTAAGTCAAAAAGAATCTGCATTATTGTGGGTGTTTAATTTCTGTCTGCCATCTTGGTTCCAACATATCGATGGCTTAGTTCTATAGTGCTACAACTGAAAAAAAATCAATTTTTAGTTAATTATATCAAATTAATCATTACGACTTGCTCTATGATGTTCTATACTGATATAAGTCAAAATTGTAAGAAAGCAGATAAAGCTTTTAAGAAGTTTTACGAATTAGTCATTTTGTACAGTTCTATAGTGCTACATTTTAAATTGAAGCTGTAATCTGTTAAAACTTAATACTACTTTTAGTTCTATACTGCTAGTACAGATCTAAAAGATACTTCTGATTTTAACCACTTGTGGCAGGCAGTGAGCACTTTAGTTGTAATAAGTCTGAGGTTATGTTTTAGGATGTTTGGTTGTTTGTTTAGAGAAGATTGGATTGTTTTGTTCGAAAATTTCAACTAATCACATAAAAAAATGATATAATATTATCGAGAGTCAGAAGAATAGTTCAACTTGTTCAAATTAATTCTCTGTACGATGAGTTTTTATTGTTTTGTTATTGATCAGATCTTTCAGACATAATCTAGAACTGTAATATTATAATAAAAAAATATTGTAAATTTTGGTTTAGAATAATGGAACCTAATTAATTTGGAATAAAACATCCTAAAATCCTTTACAAAAAAAAAAAAATCCTTTTTTTCCTATTTTATGGTTCAATTGAACATCAAGCTTTCACTAGATAGCTAGGTAACAAATTTAAGACAAACTAATCTTTTAATGACACTACTGAAATATTTATGTGTAAAGCAAAAGTAGCAGTATAATCTAACCAGTTTATTTGTTAACATAAATTATAATAAACGGATTTGTTTCAGTTAAAGTTCATTTGGAATGAAATAATGTAACATTTCTAAAATTGTGGTTACTTTATGAATGAAGACAATAATCAATTTTCATGAATGAGATATGTAATTATGTAAGTACCTTGGCCTATAGGTAAGTATGTATGCCTATATCATGTGCAAATGCCTACTTGTACATAAAATTTGTTGAAGATAATTATTATATTGTTGGCCTATAATCTTTTGTTTCTCTTTCAGATTAATTTTATGTTAGGCCTACATCAAATGTTACTGAAGTGCAAGCGAATGAAATAAGTCTTGCAGAAACAACAGTACCGGTACTTACTGAATTACAACCTGTGCCAAGAGACGTGATTATGAAATATGAATTATTGGAAGAACTGACGAAAAGAGGTACTTATTTTAGATACTAGTATTTATGTGTTATTGGAAGTTCCCATAATCAACTGCAAACCTTGTTTCTTTTTTTAATGGTACAAACAGCTCTACAAGAGCCTAGGCCTACCTGCAAGCAGCTGATTTCACTTTACCATATATAGCAGCATTATGTGGTCAGTACAATGATCTCCACAGCCATATTCTAGTATTCTCAATCCTTGAGGAGTGCAACACGTTGCTGAATAAAAGAACATAAATCAGCTAGTAGTGTATCACAACAATTTACTGTTTGTCCAAACGTTGATAGGAGTATCTGACTATTCATAGGACAGACCAGTCAGACTCTTATTGGAGATGTGCAAACATTTTACTAAATATAATGAAAATAAAAAATATTTAGTAAACCTACAATGTTCGCAAAATTTGTTTTCTTTCTGTTTTAGGTTGGTAGAACAAAATGTAGTAGCTGAAACTGAATTGTCTTCTTCAAGTAACAGCGATGACAAAGACATGGATAAGGATTATATTCCAGATGAACCTACGAACTCATCTTCTGATGAAGGTAGTAATCTTCTTACAATAGAAAGTGTCATTGAAGCTAGAAACTGAAGGTAGGAATTCTATGAAACAATCATCTGAAATTACACCACTTAAGGAAGGTGGAAAAGGCAAGTTATCAAGAAAACGCAAGTGTAATTGTTCTGAGTGAAATAAAAATGTAGCAAAAATAAGGAAAGGTTGTGGAAAACGTTATGTTAGTGCTTCTGGTAAAGAGATTTCAGAAAGAACATTACACCCAACCTGCAATACTAAATGTGGGTTATCTTGCAGTGATACAGTTTCACATTTACAGAGGCAGGAGTTATTACAGTCCTATTGTTGGTTAGGTGATATTAATCATCAAAGGGATTACATCTCAAAACGAATGACAATTGAGCCAAAACATAGATATGCCAGAAGCAAAAGTACTAGATAATTAAATTATGAATATTCCTTTGTAGTTGAAGATAAAATATTAGAGTGTGTAAATTATTTTTCATGAACACTCTTAATATAATTAATAAAGTTATTCAGACTGGCCTGGTTAAAGAAAACCAGGCCAGATGGTGTAGTTGAAATTAGTAGACAGGGTAAGCACGTCAAGAAATCTGTTGAGGAAATTGTAAAGTATGGAATACGTAACCACATGAAGTCGTTTTCGAGAATACACTATCATTACTGCCGCAAAGACTCAAAGAAAAAAGAGTACGTTGATGGAAGCTTAAATGTATCGCTAATAGACAAAATGTATAAAGAAAAATGTATTACAACCAAACAACACTTTGCAAAGTTTAATATTTACAACAGTATTTTCCAAAATGAATTTAATATCTCTTTTTTTATACCAAAAAAGACCAATGTATTCTTTCTGAAACAAGAAAAAATATGAATGAGGCTAATACCACATAGAACAGAGAAAAATTTATTGAAGACGATGAAGAAAAGAAACTTAACCGACAGAAGAAAGAAAAAGATATAGAATTAGTTAAAAGTGAAAATGAAAATGATTTGATGGTTTGTACATATGATATACAGGCAGTATTACCTATTCCATGTGGAAATGTTTCATTGTTTTACTACAAACGAAAACTTTCATGTTACATCTTTACAGTGTTTGATACGAAGGAGAAGAATAGATTCTGTTACTTCTGGCATGAAGGTATTAGAGAAAGAGGAGCAACTGAAATAGGTAGTTGTGTGTATAACTTCATAAAAGATCATTGCCACGGTAAGAACATAATATTTTACAGCGATGACTGCTATGCACAAAACAAAACTTAATTTTTAGTATGTCTTTGTATACATTGCATTCAAACTTTGAATATCCAGTCAATTACACATAAATATTTAAAAACTGGACATACACAGAACGAAGGGAATTAAATTCATACTGTTATTAAAAAAGAGTTTTAAAAAGTTGCCCGGTTTTTGTTCCTAGCCTATGAGAAAAAATCATTCGCATGGCAAAGAAAAGCGGTAAACTGTACAATGTCAAGGAAATGGGAACATCAAATTTTTTTGATTTAAAATTGCTTTGCTCCAAAATGGGAAGAAATTTTGTTTGCAATACATCTAATCAAAAAGTTTAGTGGTCAGAAATTAAAATTTTGAAAAAAAAAAAACAATCCATTTCTACAGTACAAAAACACATACATAAACAGTGGCAGTTTATAAAGAAATTGATATGTGACCAATCACATAACATAACATCCAAATGTTGTAATCACAATCAACGCAATAACGTAAGCTACTTTATGTTTACAAAATATTTCTGAATATTTTTAGATAATATTTATAAATTAATGAATTTCAACAATAAATATTAGACACTTTTAAAATTTCAAACATGGTAACGTTTTACGTATGTTATAAAATTTTACATTTGAGGCGCATGAATAATTTTACGGTTAATCGTTAAAATACACTTATTCTGGTTTATTAAACTTTGCATAAAAACGTATTGAAGCACAGTTTCATGTAAGAATATATAAATGATAAGCCCACTGGTATTTTCGAGTTTTCTATAATACGATAATTTTGTAAAATTTATTTAACGTTCATAACAGTCACATCACACTGGTCAATATACTGAAGTACCACACAAAACTATCCTCCCAAAGCCAACCGATTAAGAATAAACCAATGGAAATTCACATTCATCCTCGCATATCTCAGATAACACTACGTTTCACCGCCTGACAGATTAGATTCTTATTACCTTCATCGGTTCAAACGGCGACCTTGGTCGAACTGTTTGTACTGTGGTGAGATGGAAACACCGGAACACACGTTTTTACGCTGCTCCCGATGAACGGAAGTGAAGCAGCAGTGGGAAGTGACGGAATCTTCTCCAGAAGAAATTATGAGGACCATGCTCCGGGATTTCGCGAGCTGGGAGAAGGTTCGGCAGTATGTGACTGCGGTGATTCAGATAAAAGAAGAGGAGGATAGCGAATGGGACGGCGGTAGGTCATGTGGGGGAGACAGCCCTCTGCTGAGCTACACTTAGTTTCCTGTGTATGGGGTGTAGTGAGGAGGTACGGTGACTCCTTTCCTTCTATGATGGGGTGGTGGGTTACTCGCACAGTCACGAACATGGAGGAGCCGGGGGAAGGGACAGCCTCCTGCTAAGTCGTCACTTGTCCTTGCTACCACGGTAATTTGTGGTAATTTGAGGATGTGTGGTGATGATGACGCATGGGGACTCCCGTTCTCCTTGGGCGTGAAAACGTGCACACACATTCATCTATACATAAAACAGGGTGTGAATGTGTGCGTGGATGGTAGTATGGAAGTTCTTCTTTCTTTGTTCACAGAGATGACAGGAGTAGTACACCACCAGGAGAACATATGTATACAGAAGAGGGAGTGAAGTTCCGAAATTCGTCGGACACGTCCCCCAGAGACTGCATTATTCTTAATTGCGGGTCCGGTTTTGGGGCGGAGAAAAGCGGTAAGGGTGGTTTAGTTGGTAGGGGGCAGGCTGTCGAGTCTTAATAGTAGATCGTGGATAACGGTGTTCTTTGGTGGTTGGGTTTCAATTAACCACACTTCTCAGGAGAGGTCGACCTGAGATTGTACAAGACTACAC
>JAAAKQ030220484.1:0-11470 GCA_010016005.3 Zanna intricata | reverse complement strand
ACTGAAATGAAATGACTGGCATTCGATAGGGAATCTTGGAGAGCTGCATCAAACCAGTCAAATGACTGAAGACCAAAGAAAAAAAAGTCCTTTCATTAAGGTATATTAGATGTTGCGGCAATTAAAAATAACTTACTGAGATACCTTTATTCAACAAATTTTATTGTTGATTTTCCTTTGCTTCTTTCAACTGGTACCCTAATGTTTCTCCAAATTTCTGTCCCTAAAAATTCAAGATCAGTTAATCCATTGTTAATTTTGTGTAATACTTTAAATAACAATATCCAAATTTCAGAACTATTTAGTTCATTAAATTTTTATGTACTTTGTACATTGATCTGGTATTCTATTTCACAAGCTATTTACTTGAACAGCTTCTCACTATAATTTCTGTTTGTTTAAATATTAGAACTATTTAATAAATTAAATAAAATTATTGACTTCAGGCCATTTTAAAAAATTTAGAGACTCATATGAAATATATTTGTGCACAATAGATCGATTAATTTGTATTTCATAGCTCTCCTTCTTCTGACACAGCTGCTTATTCTCTCATTTCTTTTTCTTTCTCTTTCTAGTCTCTTTTCTTTCATTTATTTTTACTAATAATGAACTTCTAAATTTAATTTAGAAATCTTTCATTGTAAGTAAGTAGTTTATTGTTTCTTTTATGATATAACTGTGACTTTTTTCTTACTATTAATCAACAATTGTAATATTGTAAGTTAATCTTTTATCAGTAAGTTTCACTTTGAACTTATATATGAGCCTTTATTTATACTAAATTTTTCTGTATTAAATTTTTCTTTTAAATATGACAAATTAATTCGTTTTTTTTTTTTTTTTTTGCTGCTATTTAAAAAAGAAAAAGTGATAGTCCTTGATGAAATGAAACAAGAATATACGACATAAATTGACTGAAAAACAAAAATCTTACTGGAAATTAAAGATAAGATAAATAGAAAAACAACCACTAATTCAATTTACCATTATCTGATTTATTAACTCATCACCATTTTAGATTTTTTTTCATAAAGCTAAATTAAATAAGTCATTAATTTAAACTTTCATGAACATAATACTTTATTTATTATCCATAAGGACTAACAGGACATTCTGTGTAATGTAAAGGTATACTTTTTAGTCGTAAGAATTGTTGTAGAAGGATCATATTTACTCCTAAAAATTTACATCTGTTTTACTGTTACAAGGTGTGATCAAAAGGTATCTCACCTTATTTTTTATTGTAGTAACCAGTTGTAGCATGGGAAAGAACCTCATGTTGGTTATGTCTGTTTTACTGCCATTACAAAATGAATGCTTATCAGCTATGACAGTAAATCATGTAAATAATGCTTGTCATATTTTTGTTGTCACTGAAGTTGACTGAATGGGTTGAGAATTTGCATTAAATTTTATCAGAAACTTGGTGACAAGCTAGTAGAGACAATAAAGAAGATTCAAATAGCTTTCGGTGATCAAGCCATAAGTGTACACAGATTAAAAGTGGTATCAGCATTTTCAAGATGGCTAAATGCTGTGGTGAAAAAATCAATCAAGTTCATCATCAAGTGGTTTTTTTTTTTTTTTTCTTTTTTTTTTAATGAACGATTGTTAAATAACAATTAGGTTGCTTGAAGATGAAGTAGTAATTTCAATTGGCTCAGTGCAATCGATTTTAACAGAAGATCTCAGGAGTAGTGAGCAGCAGTAAAATTGTTTCCAAAATTTCTTACTCATGAACAAAACAAAAACTATCTGAAAGATGTGCAAGACATACTGTTATGTGTTATTATTTATATTGATTTTAGGGGGAAAAAAAACAGTAAATAAGGATGAAACATGGGTCTATGGCTATGACCCTGAGACAAAGGCATAGTCATCCCATTTGAGAACTCATAAGTTCTCTGCAGTAAAGAAGTTTTGAGAAAATAGCAGTTGAAGATTCATCATGGCAATGCTACAGTCCATGCATGATAACTTATCCATGATAAACTCAGGATCGATTAACTTCAACAAGGCTCCTTAGTCCTCACTCACCAAGCACGGTCCCCTGCAATTTTTGGCTCTTTCCTAAGTTTAAAATTCTGCCTAAAGGAAAGAGATTTGAAGACATAGAAGAGATCAAAAGAGATGTGACAAGAGGACTTATGGTCCTTACTCACTAAACATTATTGCAAAATGCTTCCAACAATGGATACCTCACTAGGATAAGTGTTTCATCAGAAGGGAACAAGTCATTGAACTAAATAACTTAAGTATTTTTGTTTTATGAGCCAATGGTTGGATAGTTTTTATCTACCTCATTAATGTTTTAAATGAAAATGAATTCAAAGATTCAGAATTACTTTTTTATGAAAGTAAGAGGATTTTTGCTGGAATATGTCTTTTCATTTGTTAAATTTTGATTTTTATACATATATATTTTTTGTATTAACAGGTGAACACGTTAGAGGTTGGGGTAGTAAAAGACAAAAGACTGCACCTGATACAGAAGAAGATGAATCTCTTAATTCAAGGTTTAGAAGAGGTGAAGACTTTCCTAGTGATGTTGAACTGGATGAAGGTAGTGGTGCTAGTGTCGGTAGTAATGAACCTCCGGATGAAATTAGTGATGGTGACTGGAACATGATGGGTGCAGCACTTGAACGCGAATTCCTTGAAGGAGATTGAACTATTGTAATTAATCAGATGTACTGTACATTTTGTATAATATATTTATTTTATTTTTAGTATTTTACAGACTTTCCTCATATCTTACCAAAAGAACCCTGATACATTTTGCTCATCGCATATATTTTTGATAACTGTAAATGTTTGTTTTCAATTGATATTACAATAATTATGTAAAATATCAATAGTGTTTTGTTAGCCACATTCCATTATTTTATTTGTTTTAGAGTTAAGGTTTGTTTTTTTTTTTTTTTTTTTTGAGTTTTTTCATTATTGCTGATGCAATCTTAGTACAAAGAATTAACTTTTTTATTTTATTATGGATTAACTATTCAAGCAGGCTATTATGTAAAGCATTTTTTAGTTACATATATACATATAATTAACCAACCTGCAAGTTTACTCATTTTCTTACTGACAAAATGAGATAAAACTTGGTTTTAATTGAAATTTAAGATAAAAATTTTTATTTTTTTTGTTTATTTTATATGCTTCAGCCAAATACAATTGACAAATTAATGTTAGTGAGAACGTGGTGTTTATGTTCATTCTATAGATATTAGTATCTGGTTAATGTACAAAGTTTGTAATTTATGCTTCCAGAGAAAAGAAACCGAATGCTATCTTATAACTTTTGGATAAGGATATATCTATAATTCAGTCTAGAGTTTATATAGTACCTGATAATAGCAATAAAATGTCAAACTACCCTTCAGGCAACCACATATACTTTTGTCTTGTTTTATTTATACTGTTAGTTACTACATTGTTATTGAACAAGTGAGGTAACAGAATTAAATGGTAAAATTATTTATTATTTTAATAATTAAAACTTGTAAACAAAACAATTAAATATAATGAACTAATACAAAAAATTTTTGTTGTAAAGAATATGAGAAGGTAATAACAAATTTATTCCAGTCAATAGAAAGCTTGTATGTAAATCTTCATCGCATAAACTGTAATTGTTTAAATATTACCTTTAATATTTTGTAATGTAGCAAAATATAGGTGACTGTGCCAGTTTATTAAAGATACATTCATATTTTCCCAATTTGTTTGTTAAATATACGTTCCATGTCATTACAAAGTTTATATCTGTGAACTCCCACATTATGAATTATTTTTTAGTGTGTGTATATATATATATATATATGCTATTTATAAAAATTTATGATTTCTTAAAAATCATTGTGTATTTTTCTTAAGAGATATTTTGGCTAATCATTTCAAGTTAACCATCCGTTTAAAATAATTTTTTAAATTAAAATTTTATTGTTAATATTGTTATTTACCAATTGCTTACTTAAAATAACAATCAGAACATTTGTAAATAAAGTTAAGTATATTTGTTCCCTACATTGAGAAGTAACCTGTTTGTATCTATTAGGCATTACATCTACTCATTAGGCTTATTTTGCAAGCCTCAGAGATCCTGAAGAAACCCATGAGGGAGAATTTCCATAGTGTTTATTCCAATATCAAGGATTTAAAGAGAATTAATCATTGAAAAAATACTATCAATTTTCTTTGAAACTAATTATCTCTCCTGCCAAAAAAAAAAAACATGTACTATTTTAAGGCTTCAGTCATGAGATGCCCATCCTGCTGAGATTCATTCACTAAAATATAAATTATTTTATCTGGAATCCAAACAGTTTATTTGTTAGTTTACAGTTTATCTGGAAGCATTCATTACTGAAGAACTATTTTGTAATTTATTTTAATTACTTAGTAAAAATTAGCTAATAAATATGATAAAATCGTTTTCCATATACTTTATGAAGACAACATCTCTAGACTACTTAAAAAGAACAGTTTGATAATTAATTCTATTTCTAATTTTTCTTTGTTTTTTAATAAAAATTATTAAAATTAATTTGTTGATTTTTAATTATTTGTTGAAATTTAAAGTTTTACTTATAAAATTACATGCTTACATTTTTTTATTTAAATTCTTTGTTGGTCTAAATTTATAAATATAATCAAACAGCTTACAGTGGGAGATCTTAGAAAGTCTCTACTAAATAAAAAAATAATTTTATTTTCTGTCTTATGAAACTAAAAAAAAATAATATTTCTGTTTATATTTATAAAACATGAAAATAAGTGCTAAGCATAAAATTATAATACAATATTGCTTTGGACAATCTAATTTGAAAGTGAAAGATTATCATAAGGTTCAAACCACTTACACCACTTGATTTTAGGTCAGTTTCATTGCAAGTTTAAGAAGTGTTGGACTGTATTTTAATTGAATTATTTCTTTTTTTAAATTTATTTGAGCTTTTTAGCTTTCAGTTTAGATTGTCCGAACTAAGATTGTATCAATTTTTTTTTTTTTTTTAAATAATTTTGTTTATCTTTTAATAAGTAATGCATTTTTGTTCCAGTTATTTGTTTATTATTGCTGTCCATTTTTTTTATTTATTTACTTTTCAGTTTTTGTATTTACAGTTACTTTTCTCTTTATCTTCTGTTGAGAATTGTTTTAACGATCAGAATGAATATTTGATTTTGATTTTTTTATAACCTTTTCTCAGGCATTTCTGTTTGTATTTTTTTTTTTCAGAAATAAATATTTGTTCATTCATTATATTTATAACAAAAAAATCAAAATTTTTTTATGTTTAAAAATAATTTTATTTTTGAAAAACAGTGTTTGAATTTTCAAATAATTAAACAATGTATAATTTTAATATGAATAAAGGGCATTTCTTATCGCTTCAAAATTTCACGTTAGTTCACCATTAATAATAATATTATTTGATTTGAAAACTTTTCCCTCATCAGAATAGTCACTATTGTTATTCTAATCAGTAAGCAGAAGGTACTCCTTTAATTGCATTTTTTTTTTGTAATTTTCTGACATGTAAAGGTTATGCATATCATATTTTTAATTAATTTATAAATATGTGCCTATATTTTTATTGAATAATCATTATACGGAAATTTGACTTTGCTAAATAATGAAACTTTTCTATACAACTACAGTTTAATTTCATAATTTTTAAAGAGACTTGAATTTGATTACTTTTTATTCCAGTAAACAGTTTCTTTGTCAGATGTAAGTTTGACAGTACCGTACAGTCTTTACAAAACTAAAATAAAAACTTTTGTTTTACTAATAAAAATTAGAAAAGTTTTAAAAAAAAATAGAAAAGTCCTACCACAGATCAGGCGTCATTAGAAATCTATAATAAATCAGTAAACCTTTTTTTTTATTGAATCATGTACAAGTATACATAAATAAAAATATAAATATCTTGACATTAAACAAGTGAATTAAATCTATTTTGCCAGCTATTTATTTTTAACAGTACTTTATCTTGAAGAAAACATAAATTGTTTTCAAAAGATTAATTTTAATCCATAGTTTACGCTGTTGAATGTATTTAAAAAAATGTTCACTTATAAATAAAAATATTTCATATTTTAATGTTATAAAATAATTTTAAAAACATTAAAATTTGCTCTCGGTAATCAGAATATTATTCTTCAAAATTGTTTTCTTTATGTAATTGTAATTTATTATTCATTACTTAGAGATTGCATATGTAAATATTATGGTAACTTAAAAACCAAATCATATAAAAATTTCTAAAAATATCAATAATTTTTTTTTAATATAATATTTATCATAAATAATAGTTTTGCTGCTACTTAGCATTGTATTTTAGAACTCGTACAAGGATCATTCATATATTCTACTATATAGCTATGATCTGTAATCGTTTTTTAACTAATTCTATTTTCTTAATCGATTTCATTTTCATATAATGAAAAGTTTTGAAAATAATTTTATTAATCAAATATATATCTAGTATCTTAATGGTTTGAATAAGAGAAAACTCATTAAAATCTGTTAAAATTAAATATCAGTATTTCATACAAATATATGATACTGTTGAGAATTCCAAGATTGCTAATACTGAAAAATAAAATTCATTATAATTCTTCCAGACATAAGCTAAACAAACCTATTTTGAAGTTTGAATACTTCTCAATAATATCAATAAACAACTGTCTCCCCCCCCCCCTCATATTACAGTAGAATTTTCACATTATAAAACTATATTAACAAAAAGAATTAATTTAAAATATTATTTTTCCAATAAACATAAACTATTTTAATTAATTTTTTTACTGTAAATGATACATTATAAAGTTTTTTCAAAGTTGGATGATGTTCACTCCACTTCAACTTCATTTGATGCTCACTTACATATCCAAAAACTAAGTTCTCATTAATATCTCTACTCCATTAATTAGGAATAGATCAGCACAGTTTATATAACAATAAAATTTGACTATTTTAGGAGAGGTATAGAGCATTAATTTTAAACCTGTAACAGAGTTGTTTAACAATATCTTCAAGCTTTTGCCAAGATTATTTTATTATTGGTTAATAGCACTATTTACCAGCATTCTAAAGACAAAAAGATTTATATTTATTTCTGAAAACTTATTTTTTTTAAATCCGTGATTTATATAACAATAAGAACTGAGGTTAATGAGGAACAAGAAGCTGTATTATTTGGAATCATTAACTACAACATTTTCATACTTTATACAACTTTTTTGTTACTAAAAAATCATTTACAGAAATCTTCAATGAATCACAGAAAACAGCAATAGAATTATCCAGTTATCCAAAGCCTCTAATACTTTACTCATTTTCCAAATTGTATCTACATTATTTTCCACTACTCATTTTCCAAATGATTGTAATCTATCATGAACATTTGCTGTTTTTCTCTTATCTTATTAATAAACAAACAAATGTTTGAATTATTAAAAAAGAATCTTCTTGTAACTTGAACAGAGACATTGTCTTGTTTATCTCATAATTACCAAATTTTAAATTAATCTAGATTTATTCTGAACATTACCACTGACAATAAGTTATCAGAGGTGGTGTTTAAGAGGCTCACAATTATATTAATACCCAAAATATATGAATTTATCAATCAAGAGTTTCTTCTTGATCTTAAACATTTGGTTTGCAATTTTTCATTGCTGCTGATCAAAATTTTGTGAACATATACATTAGAATTACACAATCCTTTCTTTTTTTTCTATATATTTCTTGATAAAGTTTTAACTTTATTATACAAACTCTGATTTTAATTATTTATGGATAATAACTTTACTGCTGAAAAATTTTTTAAATTAATTTTTATAAACTCTAAAATTTTTACAAAACTTCTTATCAGCACATTTTTTTTCTAAAATGAATTATAATTTAAACATAATTAATTACAAACAAAAAAAATCATTTCTATCATACAACTTTTCTTTCTTTTTTTTTTTTCATTACTGTACAGATGTATGTATAGTTATAACCAATTATGTATAGTTATAAGTAAACTTAAGTTAAACATCATAATAAAAGTAAACATCATAATACAATAACATAAAAAACTGATGATGAACTACCACAGTGCAATCAGTATTGAAATGAAGCAATTAGCAATGCTATAACAGAGTTTAATATGTAAACCCTATTTGAGGTGCTGCTTATATGTTTTTTAGTAAACTACATTTATTAATTTTTTTTTTTATCTTATTTTTACATTAGTTAAGGGCTAAGTGAAGTTATACTTAGCATGTGTAGTATATTATAAAATAGATTTTATATGTACAAGTTAATGTTAAGTCATACATCAACATTTAACTTAGCCAGATTTCAATGGTCACTTCAAATAAGAATGGTTTAAGGTTCAGTTAGATACTTTCTAATGTCACATAGGTACAGATAAGGTTATGTTTTTACTAACCCTGAGCTTGGTTTCATGTACTCTTTAATTCCTAGAGGAAAAAAAATGTTTTGCACCATACACTTAAGCCAATTAACAGAGTCTGTTAATTAGTAATGTACTACTCCCTTCTTGGTAAAAATGACCTCGACTATCCAGGAATTATGGGTTGGATTTAATCCCTTTTTATACCACACTTTGGGCTCTCTTCTGGATCAGTTTGTCTTATATTATGGTATCTCCTAGGATGGATCTTCCTTCTTATCAACTACCGCTTCCTTATCCTAGATCAATTCCTTTGTCCATGTTATCGGTTCTGTAGGTGTAGGCCTGACTTTGGTAGACCTTCCATAGTGAGGATACTAGAACCTTTTGAGGTAGAAAATTAAGTTTTTAAAATAGTCATGTAATTTCTCCTTTGAACATTGTTGCCCACTGGGTTTTTTTTTTTAAATTAGATTTGAACTATATAATAACTATTACTTTTTAATAAATTTACAATATTCAAAATTGTAATGAGAATGTTTTCTTACAATTACTCTTGTGACCATATTGAGTAAGTGAAAATGACACGATTTCAACGTATGAAGATAGTCATTATAATAACTAAAGGTATTATTGTGTGAGGTTTGAAAGTGCTAATTAATTAAATTTGGTTCAGTTTAGTCATATAATTAAGTAATTGTTTTAAATAATTTTTTATCTCTGACTACCATTGACAAAAATATAATAAAAATCTTTTTCATAATCCAATATCAAAATTAAATTAACAGTAATATTGAAATGTGATGTGTTGAATATAAAATCTGTATTTGATTTTATCAAACATTAATAGTCATATTAAACAATGTTAAGAATAATGAAATGCAAAGTAGATTTTAATATTTAAGTACAAACAAATTACAGTCAGTCTGCATTTGTTTCATTAAATTAGATTTTAAAAATATATTTATTTTCTTTTTAATACTAGATTAAACAAGGTAACATATTTGAAATTAATACAATGTTTTATTCATTCAGAACTATAATATTGCTATTTTCTTATGCTTGTTCTATTTTTCCTTCAAATGATACTGCTGTGGTTTGCACATGTTCTGCAACGATTAGAAAAACTGTTTAAAAAAAAAAAGATCACATGTTCAACAGTTTTTCAAAGTGCTCTTAATTATTGCTAATTATAGAAAATACTATCTCAACGAATACGTATATACAAGCAATCCATATTGTTGTTGAAAAAGGAACTCTATAATTTAGATATATGTAATTATTTATTCTGATACTTAAAATTATCTACTCTTAACTACTTTCATTATTTACATAAATAAATTAAAGTTTTTTAATTAAATAATTTTGATTAAAGAAATATATTTCATCTAAATCGTTACAATTCAAAGATAAATTAAGAACTGTTTGTTTTTCATTGTTATTTTGTTAACTTGAAAATTTAGTGTAAGCATACTATAGGTGTTCAAATTTGTGTATATAATTTCTCAAATTGGTGATTAAATTTAATTAATTGTAATAAAAAATATATAATTGTTATTATTACACAACGATTCTTGAATGTTACAATACTATTTTGGAAAAATATTTTAAAAGAGATCTATTTTAACTCCACATGGTATTTATTGTAATACAATTAACTACTAATTGTGTGAATATTGTCAATTATTAATATAATTAAATATATTGCTTAAATGTTCATCATTTACTTCAGTGTATTTTGGCACAAAATTTGTTATTTTTTTTTTAAATATGTAAATAATCTTGTTTATAATACCGTAAATTTTTTGTGGCAAATTAAATAATTTTTTAATACATTTGTTATAATAATTATTGTTTGTTAATTAAAAAAAAAGCAAAAAGGTAAAATTAAACAACTGTTAAGTTTTATTTTGAGTTCTTGTTCAGTTAAATAAGTGAACGATAAAAATTGTTAATAATATTTTCATATTAAATGATGTTGTTTGAATTATTAAGTAACTGAATTATTTTACTCAGCATTTACCAATTGGAAAACAGCAGCACTCAAACTTCTCATTCTCCAGCTTATACGATTTTTTTTTAAATACATATGAAAAATCCAAGATAGTAATATATTTAAACTCAGAATTTTTCACTTTCAGTTGTTATAATACAAGAATCAGAACTGAAGCACCTTCATATTTGTTCTGATTAAAGAAGCAAAGGAAGCTTAAAAATGTTTTGAAAAATGATGAAACGCTTAAGAGAAATAAAATATGAGGTCTGTTCAGAAAATAACTGAGCATTTTTAATTACCCGCCAACAGGTATATAACATGCAGTTAGCAGCATTCTGTGTTCCGCATAACCTCCTCTGTAACCACATAATCTTGGATTACTGATATTTCATTTGGTTTTCATGTTATTGTTATATGAGTGCAACATGTTTAAGTGTTAGTAGCGATTTTTGGGAGCAATCATACAAAATAAAATTTTGCGTGAAACTGAGGAAAACTTTCACAGAAATGTTTCAACTTTTGAAACAATCTTATGGAGATGATGCTGTCGGTCATATATAATGTTACAAATGGTTTTCACAATTTGAAAGTGGTCGTTAGTCAACTGAAGTTGACCATCAGCAAGGATGGCTTTCGACTTCAGCTGATGACACCCACGATCTAGTGCATGCATATCACCAATTGACTATCAGAGAACTTTCAGAAGAGGTTAGCACCACAATCAGATCATGCCATGTCTGAAAAATTGAACATCGAGTTGCATCAATGTTTGTTCCTCATTTGATGAACAAAAAAACATTGCAGCAGAACATTTTCAGCAGAAAAAACATCGAGTGGACATTTGTCAGCAACTTCTTGAACAAGCTGATGACGATGAAACATTCAAACACAGGTTCATAACAGGATATGAAAACTGGGTTTACAGCTACAACATGGAGACAAAAGTTCAATCATCACAATGGATTGGTGAAGGATTTCCGCACCCCCAAGAAAGCACATTAGTCTCAATCCAATGTCAAAGTGATGCTTTCTGTTTTATTTCAATTTTAATGGAATT
>JAAAKQ030220451.1:0-11471 GCA_010016005.3 Zanna intricata | reverse complement strand
CAATCTACATTTCATTATCACTAAATTATGATCACTATCAATGTCTGCTCCAGGATATGCTTTGCAATCGAGGAGTTTATTTCTAAATCTTTGTTTAACCATGATGTAATCTGTCTGATACCTTGCAGTATCACCAGGTTTTTTCCATATGTATATTCTTCTATTATGATTTTTGAAATGGGTGTTGGCAATTACTAAATTATATTTCGTGCAAAACTTTTAAATTTATTGAAGTAGATATTCTTAGATTATTTTATGACTAGCAAAAAATTGAAATATCTTATTTGATTGTGAATGCCGATTACATAATCAAATTGATAATTAATAATAGTTAGATGTAACCTTTCTTGGGGAAGATATATTCTTACTGTAAAAATGAAATGAATTTTTATGTGAGGAAAGTTTACTATCTTACGCATTTTTACCCAGTAGGTATCCTAAAATTTGATTACATGGCTTTGTTAGTAGACACTCGATTAAGATATGGAATTGAGTATTGGGGTGATGCATGCTTCAATAAAGTTTGACCCCCAGTTTTTAATTAGAAAGTCATTTTCGTATTACGTATATGCAGAGTGCCAGCAATTACACATTTTTTATTCCGATTCTTTTATGATCTAAACATGCTCCCTTGGAGGTAATTATATTTCTATAAGGTGCTTCTATATAGCTTATTTCTATTAGCTTAACTACTCATGCGTCAAAAATCTTAACTGGAATTCAGTACAGAAGAGTTGAGAAGAGAAAGGAAGAAGTGTTAGGAGTAGACCAATTTGGTTTAAGGAAAAGTACAGGAACAAGAGAAGCAATGTTAGCACTCAGATTAATATTAGAAGGTAGATTAAAGAAAAACAAACCGGCATATATGGCATATATAGATTTAAAAAGGGCAATTGATAACGAAGACTGGAATAAAATGTTCAACATTTTTAAAAATTTAGGGTTCAAGTATAGATATAGAAGAACAATTGCTAAAATTTACAAAAACTAAATTGCAACAGTAATAATCGAAGAGCCGGCCTCCGTGACGCAAGTGGTAGCGTCTTGGCCTTTCATCCGGAGGTCCCGGGTTTGAATACCGATCAGGCATCACACACGCTACAATTCATTCATCTCATCATCTGAAAATATAACCTTAACGGTGGTTCCGGAGGTAAAAGAAAAAAATAATCCAACAACATAACAAAGAATCATTAATAAAAAAAAAGTGTCCGATAAAAAGGTTCCCTATCCCCGTTACTTTTTAATCTTTATATAGAACTACCAGTTAATGAAGTTAAAGATCAATTTAGCACTGGAGTAACAGTGCAAGGTGAAAAGATAAAGATGCTACGATTTGCTGACGATATAATAATTCTAGCAGAAAGTAAAAAAGATTTAGGAGATACTTTGGATGGCATGGAGGAAGACCTATGCAACAATTATCGCATGAAAATAAACAAGAACAAAACGAAAGTAATGAAATGTAGTAGAAATAATGGAGACGGATCACTAAATATAAAAATAGGATGAGAAAAGATTACTAAAGTAGAAGAATTTTGTTATTCTGGAAGTAAAGATACTAAGATGTACGAAGCAGGAGCGATATAAAATGCCAAATAGCACAACCGAAACGAGATTTCAGTCAGAAATACAATTTGCTTGCATAAAAAATTAATTTAAACGTCAGGAAAACATTTCTGAAAGTATATGTTTGGAAGCGTAGCTTTATATGGAAGTGAAACTTGGACGATCGGAGTACCTGAGAAGAAAAGATTAGAAGATTTTGAAATGCGGTGTTACAATAGAATGTTAAAAATTAAATGGGTGGATAAAGTGACAAATGAAGAGGTGTTGCGGAAAATCGATAAAAAAAAGTTTGGAAAAATATAGTTAAAAGAAGAGACAGACTTATAGGCCACATATTAAGGCATCCTGGAATAATAGCTTTGATATTGGGGGGGATAGGTAGATGGGGAAAATTGTGTAGGCAGGCATCGTTTGGAATATGTAAAATAAATTGTTAAGGATATAGGATGCAGGAGGTATACCGAAATAAAACGACTGACACTAGATAGGGAATCTTGAAGTACTGCATCAAACCAGTCAAATGACTGAAAACCAAAAGAATAAAGTGCATCTAATTTTCTTTTTAGAAGTAGTGATAAGGCAGTAGAATATCGACATGTTGCAGATAAAAATTGTGAAATCTCTTGAAATGTATGCATTCCAAGAGATTTCACAAATATAGTCCAATGATTATTAAGATTTTGCCCAGTTATTTTAATAATTCCAAGAATAAAAATTTATTTAATGAGAATGCTAGGCACCTTTTCGGTTCTTGTATTAAAATTAACTCTACAAGATTTCATATAAATGAAATAATATTCCATTTCAAATATAACTAAACTAATTTCTAAAGGTAACATTTGTTTTGTATTTTCGTCTTTGCATTTTTAAGGATAAGTAAAATGATTTTTTTACTTTTTGTTAACTTACTGCCAATAAATTCCAAATCTTTAGAGATTTTATTCCTCCCTTTTTTCCCCTCCCCTGGGTCGGACCTCAAATTAAGTATAGCGCAACCCAAGGGAGGAGCAACTCACTCTAGTGGAATACTACAGTGTTTGACTAGGAACTAGGAAAAGTAGGTTCTTTATTTATTAGTTATTCATTATGACTAGGGTCATTCATTCTCTTTGTTTTTGTTTCATATTTTAGGACTAGAGTCTTTCTTCCTTTTGTTTTTAGCATCTCATTTTAGGACTAAGGTGTTTATTAATTTCATTTTTATTTCTTATTACAGGACTAGGGACTTTCCTTCTCTTTGCTATTTGTTACTTATTATGGGTCTAGGGTCTATTATTCTCCGTTCTTATATTCTGCTCTCCTTGTCACTCATTGGCCCCAAAGACAAGAACGTTCGGGAGTCCCCAGTCGGCACACCGGGCCATGCCGTATCTTAGGAGAGGGGCTGTCCACCGCGCCCTCATCCCTGAAGCCCCGCTAGTGGCCTATTGCTGTCGTGCTCCTCCTTCTTCCTGACTATTTTTTCGAACAGATGTTCCACCTCATTCCAAGCTTTCCTGGAGAACATCATGTAACAACATAGGGCTTCTGGAGTCAAATTACGTACCTCAGTCATCCTCCTCCATGCCTCCCACCTATCACAGTGAAAAACCATGTGCTCCGGCGTGTCTTTGGCTTGACAAAAAGAACACTCTGCCGCTGCTCTTAGTCGGAAACTGTGTAAATACGTATTACTCCTTAATGATATTTAATCCATTATTTCAATCGATGTCAATATTTTCAACCAATTTTGCGGATGGACATCATAATTAATTTAAATGTGACCCCTAAAATCCTCAAGAGAATCACAATTTTTAAAACCTATGCTTTAGAGTACTTACATTATTCTAGATTTCCATACTAAAAACAGAAAAGAAATTTTATTTTAGTTAAATTATACTGAAATTAAGTAGAATGAAACAAGCTGGTTTTCAGTAGTATAAAAGATGAAAACAACAAACGTTATTTAACCATTACATGATTAGTATAAAATTAGATGCCTTTCATTATTACAAAATATAATTTTGTTACAGTTTTAGTTGTTTAAGAAATCGAGTACTATAATTCTAGATGTAAAATTTTTAGAATTGTAGGTTGAAAATAAATATTATTATTATTATTATAATTAATTTAATATAAATGGCAACGGAATCATAATAAGGGCATTTCTCTTAAGCCGAAGTATTGTAATTCTGAACGTTTCGAGTTACATGAAAACAGTTCTGTTGTCTGGTTAAATAGAAATGGATATTCGTATTTTTTTAAGAATAAATGACCATTCTAACAAATGTAACATGTAGATAAGTTAACACAGTTATTTTTTTTTATTTTTTAATTGTACCCAGATTTTCATCTTAGAGGCTTGTTTTATATTTTAAAATCTCGTTTCAATTTTTAAGTTTTTTTCAACTGATGGCATACTACTTTGAACGGGTACAACGTAGGCATAATTAATGGTTGAAATTAATGAAGTTAATGTTTTATTGGATCGTTTCAAAGCGGCAAAATTTTAAGTTTTAATTTTTCCATTTTTTCCAAAATTCATAAAAGTATTGTATTTAATTGTTCTAGGAAAAAAAAAATGTAAATATTTAACCTAATGTTCAAGGGACTGGAAAAATAAACACACAAAATCCGATGTAATATTTAACAAATTTAAATAAAACATCAAAAAGATTAGTTTTAAGTGATTTTATAACCATTAGAGCGGGAGGGACAAATCTGATAAAGTAATCTGATAACAGTAATATTGGTCAGTGGGAGTTGCTTAACATCGCAAAAAATATATTCGAACGTCCGCCAACAGTGGATGGAACAGAAGAAAGAACATTATATATATATATAATCAGATTATAAACACCATTAATTCTAGTGTTTATTATTTACTTGGAGGATATTTAATTGTTTTAATTGCGGATTTCCACTAAATATATTAATCAATACGTAAAGGAGTACGAATATGAAGATATGTAAACGAGTGTAGGAGGAAATGCATTTCTAATTACAACAGTGGCTTTTCTCAGAACAGTACCATATTTCCTTGACAATCATTACAATTTGCTCTAAAGCACATGAAACGTATATGATTTAATTCTTGGAGCAAAGTTTCGCATTCCGAATTGGAATTTATTATTTTAATTTTTAGTAGTAATAGTTTAGGTTAGGTTAGGTTTTCAAGAAAATTATTATACACTCTTAAATCTGTTATATTCGTTTCACGTTTCTTTCTGTTAAATCGGTTTAGGCGTTACATCTTCCTTTTTATCTGTTTAGCCTCTGGAACTACCATAACGTATTACTTCAAAGGATGATATGTATGAATGTGAATGAAATGTAGTCTTGTACAATCTCAGGTCGACCACAACCGAAAAGTATGATTAATTGAAACCCAACCATTAAAGAACACTGGTGTCCACGATCATCTACTATCACACTCCGTTCCAAATAATGAGAAAATGATTTGTTGAAATATTTAGTTTGAAATTTAGGATGAATTTATTAATTTTCTCTGAAACTCCCTTAAGACCATTTTGGATTTCAGCATTGTAATAGTTTATCTCTGGTTACACAACTACTGTACACTAAGATCAACCATGACTGACTGATCAGTAACTCCAATTCGACTGATTATTGAGATCAGGAATTTTAAATCTCTATTTTCAGATTCAATATCTAATTACTTTCCGACAATAATAAATCAATACCACGACATCACCGGTTGTAGAGAATTAATTAAAAAAATAAAATAAATTTATAAATAAGAATGTAATAATACTTACAGTTCGTTGCACATCTTGAAGAGTTAAGAACATAATCGTAAGCAAACATAATTTATAGATTATATTCAGAGAAATTCTGATCTGTGAATAAACCATGAAATATCGATTAATATTTAATATAAGAACGAAAAACATTTGTACGAGAAATGTTGTTTGTGATCCAACACAATTAGAAATCAGATCAGAAGTTTTTGTCAATTGACCATATGCTTTTCTGTACTTTTCTACACATTTTGATCTGATAAGAGATGGACATTTACTGTTCGGTCTTGAATGAAATTCTTCAATTTGATTTTTTACAATTTTTGCACGGATATTCAATTCATATCCTATGTAAACCTGATAGAAAGGTAGTACATCTATCAGTAAACGGTTTACTATACATTTAGATAAGTCAAGAATTAATTCATTACTACAATATAAAGGAAGGTGTCCATTGCTTAGAAGCTTGAATATAATTATCCATATGGCATACGGACAGAAGACCAGTGAAATAAACTTCCATATTTCATTTCTTATTTTCTTGATCGGTTTTAGGTTCTTTGAGATTGTTGTAGGAAAGTTATCTATTAAAATATCGATTGATTCTATCGATTCTATTATCGATTTACAACGTTTTTCTGTATTTATTATTATAGTAATTACGTTGATAGCCACGAATGAATTGTAATATAATGATAAACAAATCTTAATAATTTGTTTTAGATTTCTGATTTCTTTCTGCTCTTTTATAAAATTCCAAACGATTGTGATCAGTGAAATTATCAAAATTACTTTTGAAATGTTGCTTGTCTTATAGAAAACCGTTTTTGAGTTTGTTATCTTTTTCTCATTCGGTGAAGCCGCCAATAACTTAAACAACAAGAGTGTTTTCACATCATCGTAGAACGTATTTTTATGTTCAACGTATATCAGTCGATCTAATTTTGTTAACGTCTTCTTTATTATATCCATATCATTTAGTGATTTCTTTATACTGAATATTTGGAATTAATATTTACAAAGTAAATGAAATATAACACTGTGTATCTTCATCAAAACCATTTAATCCTCTAAACTGTTTTTTGTCATTTCTAACAAAATTTCATCATTTCTTTGACATTTTTGTATTGCAATTTCATAAATTAAAAAGCAATCAATTTAAAATGTCATACCAATTTCATTAAAATATTATTGAATCAATATTCTTATTCATTAAGGAATTGAAAACAGAGGTAGTAAATCATAAATAGGAATGAGGTGAACAGATAAGAAATAAATATTAAATTCAATATTATTATTTTTTTAAATCCAGGAAATAACATTTTGGAAAATGCAAATACAAACACAAAAACTTTTTGCAAATAAAAATCTATAAATAAACATTTTTTCAAATACAAAAAAAATTACCAGAAAATAATTTGCAAATCTGAAGTCCCTTTTGAAAATTATTTTCACCATATGCATAAGGTTTTCTGGAATGGAATTAACTAAGTTTATTATTATAATATTTTTTTTTTTTAATTATGGTTATTTAAAAACTCACGGAACGACTAATATATTTTCTGTAAAAGAACTTTTTTTATTCTATTTTAAATTAATTTTATTTAATTTTTTTGTAATGTTTCGTTTATGTACTTCCACAGTCTATGTCTATGTTCTATATTCTATATCTAGTGGTTAACGCGATATCGCAAAGCAGATGATTTCGAATCGAGATTTCTAAGGTTTAAATCCTAGTAACGGCAGTTATATTTATACAGATTTCAATACTAGATCGTGGATAAGGTGTGTTCTTTGATGGTTGGGTTTCAATTAACCACAATTCTCAGAAGTGGTCGACCTGAGATTGAACATGAGTACACTTCATTCACATTCATACATATCATTCTCATCATCCTCTCAAGTAATACCTTACGGTAGTTCCGGAGGCTAAAACAGAAAAAAAATTACCATAGAATGAGAATTTATAACCATTGTGGTAAATGGTTGTACCATGTTCATGACTTAGCAATTTCGTTTTGGTAGCATAATTAATTAAAGTACCAGTTTAGTACATTAAATTGCTGGGGAATAGGGGGATGATATATGGATTCTGTGGAGTTCATTCAAATTTCAACGTCACAAGAGTCTCGTAGCTTATACGCAATGTGTGTGGCAGAGCATTGCTTTTCACAACTCATTGCAGAATTATCCGTTTCGTAGATTGTTGAAAATTATAACTCAGAAGTCATCAAGTATTATAATTTCTTTATGAATGGCATCGAATTTAAAGCCGACCAAAAATTCAGGTACTCAATCATAATACATGAATCGGTCGACCGCGAGAAATAAATTCTCAATATTCTCTTCAACAAATTCTAATGCACAAAACTTTATTATTCATCTCAAAATTTTTCGATTAAAATTTTCATCACTATAAATGGATTTTAGTAGACAATGACTGTCACTAGATTTCTGGTTTTCCGCTGTTTTAAAAAATTCAAAATATAATATTGTACGTTGTTTTAGAAGTGGTCATGTTGCAGGAATACTCAAAAGAAAAGCAACTTACAAAAAATGAGGGGGAGTAATTCAACTAGTTTTGGAATGTTAGTAATAGAAAAGGGACAGTTCCTATAATTTTTTTGTGACATTTTATTTTCCCTTTACTTTCCTTGGTATGTTTTAGCCATTCCTCATATATTTGTTTTCTAGTTCTATAAATTACTTTAAAATATAAAAATGTGAGATTTCAATTTTTTGCAAGATTTATTTCTCCCGGTAAAATCCCTCAGGGCTAGGAACGGGAGGACCGGAATCGTCAGTTGGTGGGTGTCTTCCCCTACAGGGGTTGTAACTATTCTGTGAACTTCGACTCATTTTCATATTATTTAGTCTCATTGTGTTCAGTATATTTGATTTTTTTTTTGTATTAACACATGGCCTACACTGTCGTTTAAAAACGCTCCTACAGCGTCAAAACGTCGACTCATTGCGTCTGTGGTGACGGCGACAATGTTATACGGGGCGATCCGTAGGAGATCTCTTTTGGGGTGGCATCAGCTTACAGGACAATTTCTTGTCCTGTACATTCTTTGTGCATACGAGGCCGTATGCACAAATCACTGAAGTTCCACCCATAGATTTAACCATCTAGGAGCGGAGGGACAGGCATGAGGCTTGGACAAAATGGAGTGCAGGAATCAGCTTCGAGCCAAATGGAGGTCTAGGTGGGCCTCAGATGGGAAGGCTGCCTGGACAAAGAAACTCAGCAAGAACCTAGATGCCTGGTGTGACAGACCACGTGGAGCGATAGACCACTACATCGCACAAATGTGCTGAGTGGGCATGGAGATTTTGAGGCCTACCTTTACAGGATCGGTAGAAGAGTTTCTGCCAACTGCATGTTTTTCAACAGCTATGATGATGCTAAAATACACTTTTTGTTTGTGTAAAGTGGGAAGAGGAACGAAGGAAAAGCAATATACAAGGTTTCACAGTGGACACCCTGATCGTCTTTTTATTGGAGACAGAGAAAAACTGGCAGGACTTCAGCCGTTTCTCGGCTATGGTACTGCGTGCTAAAATGGCGGAAAGCAGAAGGCGAGGGTTTTGATTACACAGAGGCGGGCTTACGGCAGTAGAGCCAAGACAGGAGTCGGACGGCGAAGTTGGGGGAAAGGATAGCCTCCTGCTGAGTCGCCACGCGTCTCTGCTTACAGGGATGGGCGGCGATGATGACACACACTCCCGAACTCTTGACGTTGATACACCAACACAAACAAGGAGGACCCGTGGAGATGGACAGCCACCCTGCTGAGTCTCCACGCGTCCCTGATTTGGGATGGGTGGTTAGGATGACGCACGGGGACTCCTATCCTGCCGGCGTGGACACGTGCGCGCGCGTGCACACACACACACACAGACAAAAACACAAAAACAGTATGTGTGGGTGTTTGAATGAGCGAGTGCTTGTGAATGTTTTTTATGTTGCAGGTAAACAACAACTGAAAGCTGTACGTTAAGAGTAAGGTAAGAAGACCTGAGTTCACTTCGGAAATAGACAAGCAGAAAGCTGAAGGAAGAAGACGAGGAAAGACATAAAAAAGCCCGCTGAGTGGTGAAGAATCTGACTGGAGGGGGACAGCCCTCTGATGAGTTGTCACGCGCCTGGGCTTGCTCGGGTGGGTGGTGATGACGCACGGGGACTCCTGACCCTCTGATCCCAAAGGCACCTCCCCGAGGCTGAGTAATGCTTAATTGTGGGTCCGGTCTCGGTGAGGAGAAGAACGGTGAGAAAGGTTTAGTCGGTATGGGGCATGTTACATATGCCTAACAACACCTTAACAGAACCTGTTAGCTTGTTAGCTACCCCTTGGCGAATAGCGCCCTGGATCTGAGCCCTACACACCCTGGCGTGCGTAAATTGCATTCCTTCACCACCGGCAAAAAATAAAAAAATAAAAACTTTTCCGCAGTTGCTTTTAATCTCTGAATGGTACAAATTTTCTACATTCACCTGTACTTCCAGCTGAAAAGTTTTAATTCTTCTATTCGTGTAATTTATAATAATCTTAATTCATCACCATAAAGTAGTTCACTAAGAAAATATTTTCAAGAATTTCTTTCTAATTCTTAGATACACATTTCATAATAGCAGAATTATTTTTAACATGAAAAATTTCCCTGCTTTCGTCATTTTTTTGTAATTTCAGTACCAAAAAAATAAATAAATAAAAGACGATCTAGCGTTCTGCAAAGAAACAGAGGAAGAGGCTGAATACCAGATAGAATCAATGGCCTCTATCGCAGAGAAAATTGGGCTTCAGATCTCGTACGAGAAGACAGAAGCAATGTTCACTAGAAAGACACATCGGTAACATTTGGAAATCAATGGTCGCAGAATTAAAATAATATCACAATTGAAATATTTAGGTGAATCCATCACATGGAATCTAAACAGAAAATAGCCTGGCAAGAAAGAGCACACAGACTAGCAATGGCACAAGTGGTCACACGAAACACCTATAACAAGAAATGCATTTCCAAACAAGCTAAGATAAGACACTATAATACGGTGATCAAATCGGTAGTAATGTATGTGAGTGAAACACTGGGTCAAATCAAGATAGCATCGAAAACTGAAAAATTGACCAAAATAGAAAGAAGGATCGTAAGGACCTGTATTGGCGGGTGGGAGTTTCCTCCCAACCGCCAATAAAGGAATGCCCCGTGGCGGGAGGGTGTAACTTAGTGGAAGGAAAGTGGAGATTACTCCTAAATCATAAAATCTAAAAGGTCGTTACACCAATTACAGAAGAAATAAGAAAGAAGAGAATAAAATTCTTTGACCACCTCTTGCTTGGAGGAGTCAAGGAAAAGTAAACAACTCTTCGAAAGATTGCTAAAGCTAAAAACGCAACCAGTGTGGCTCACTGAGGTGCTTCAAGACATCAAAGAAGCAGGCATTGCACTGCAAGAGCTCAGAACAGGATCTGGAAATTATAACTACTTGCCCGGTGTTAAATTTGCAGAAAAGCCTAAAAAGAGAACGGGGACTGTTTGGACAGAGGAACGGAAAAGGGATTTTTCCAGGAAAATGAAAGAGTATTAGAAGATAAGAAATACTAAATATAAATGACAAATTGGTCCTTCCGGACCGTAAAAATTAAAAATAAAAAAAAAATAAAAATTAAATTAAAAATAATTTTCTCATATCTGACATATATATTTAAATAATGTTGATTACAGAGGTATGTAGTTCTCTCCTAATATATAATATCTCACTGTTCTTCTGTCTATCATATTACATAATTACGTTTTAATCATATATCTTCAAAGTGAATTTCTCTTCTTGTAATAGATTATATGATTCATAATTTCAATAATTAACAGTTTTAAAACAAGAATTTAATCCCTTTGAAAAGTCTTTTTATTGATAATATTAATGGTAAATATTATGATTAATTAATGGTAAATGATTTTAAAAAATTCCTCATCGATTGGGCATTAAACATATCTTAATAAAAAGTAACGTAATATTACAGGATTTATATTAAACATATACTGGCAGTCCAGACAATAAAAATTTTTTGAAGTATTATTTTAATATATTTTTAACATTGTTATACATTTTTTATTGGTTAATTATTTAGTTGGTTAATTATTTTTAATTGAATAAAG